>JAJJMB010017752.1:2601058-2766217 GCA_023531105.1 Papaver atlanticum | reverse complement strand
TGTGATTCCACAATATCTTGTTTCGCTACCATACGATTAAGATTATTGTGAGGTGATTGATATTTCTAGATTATTTTTCGAGAATATAAGTCCGGTATATCAATTGGTTTCTGTTCACCTTGATTTATCAAAAGACGGAACAAAACTCATAGGTTTATCTGTGGGAGATAGATTTATCTATTCAATAGACTTTTCTGTGTGAGACAGATTGGTTTATCAAGTCTTCGACTTTGGGTCGTAGAAACTCTTAGTTGTGGGTGCGATCAACTAAGGGAATCAAGTGCGTAGAGTCCTGCTGGGATTCAGAGACGTAAAGAGTGCAACTGTACCTTGATCAGTGTGAGATTGGTTAGGGCTCAACCACATTCCAGTTCGAAGTTTACTTGGAGTAGGCTAGTGTCTATAGCAGCTTAATACAGTATGGTGTTCAAATCTGGACTAGGTCCCGGGGGGTTTCTGCATTTGTGGTTTCCTCGTTAACAAAATTTCTGGTGTCTGTGTTATTTCTTTTCCGCATTATATGTGTTTATATAATTGAAATATCACAGGTTGTGTGTAAGTTCAATCAATTGTGAATCCAACCTTTGGTTGTTGATTAAATTGATAGACACTTGTATATTGGTTTTTGATACCGTCCAAGTTATTTCTTATATTCAATCGGGCTCCCAAATTCCTATTTGTTTAATTGCGGATTGAATTGAGAAATTGATATATAACTCTTTGATATACTTTTCTTAAGATTGAATCTGATTGTCTAGTTGATTCTCTTAAAAGTATATTGGAGTTAGTCTATACAGATTGTTAAGCGAAATATTGGGTGTGGTTGTTGTACCCCCGCTTTTTCAATTGGTATCAGAGCAGACAAACACGTTTAAGACCTCATAAGTTTGTGTTTGTAGCGATCTGACTCTATGGACAGAAGTGATATCTCTATAAACGTACCACCAGTCTTCGATGGCTCGAATTACTTATGGTGGAAAATTGTTATGCGTGCTTTTCTTCAAGCGCGAGATTTTCAATCATGGATTTATGTTGTTAATGGCTATTTTCCTCCGGTTGTTACAGTAGGTGATTTAACTGTTCCAAAGGATATCGGTGATTATGATGATGTCGAGATTCTTGCTGCAAAGCAAAATTCGGACGGGTTGAATGCAATCATCCATGCGATTACTCCAAATCTTTAGCACCATGTGACTACGTACACTCGGTCTAAATATGCGTGGGATATCTTAGAAACCGTATTTGGAGGGAATACCTGTGAAAAAGAAGCTAGGCTCCAAAACCTAAATTATGATTGGGAAAACCTTAGTATGGCAGATGAAGATTCATTTGATGAGTTTAATCACAAAGTGTGAAATTTTTAATGCATCTTTTGCGATGGGTAAGACTATTCCTGAAAAGGACATTGTGATGAAAATTCTCAGATAATTGCCATCTAGATACGATTCTAAGAAACATGTCATCGTTGAAGGAAATAACCTTGATGCGCTTTCCAGAAATACTCTCGTTGGAAAGTTCAAGATCTTTGATCATGAGCATGTATCCAAATCTGGAAAGGATATTGCTTTCAAAGCACAAAAGAACACTAAATTACTTGATAAAAGTAAAAGTGTTGGCATCTCTTAAGATGATCCTTATGAGACTAATTCATCAGATGAAGATCTTGACAAGTCAGTCTCCTTTATCACAAGACAGTTTAGAGATCTTCTTTTGAAGAGAAGTAAACGGTTCACCAGAGATAAACCTAAGTCATCAATTAAGCTTCATAATCGTGTTCCTCCTAAAAATAGGGATACTGACGACACATATGATGAGGATATTCCACAATGCTTCAAGTGTAAAGGTTTTGGTCATTTTGCAAATTAGTGTCCAAATCGTAGAAAATACACTGGAAACAAAGGTCTTGCTGCAACTCTTGATGAAATATCTGATCACTATGATTCTAATGAAGACGAAAAATCAAGTGTTGCACTCCTCTGTGAAAATATTGATTTTGATAACTGTAGCGATACATACATCAATCTCGATATTCTTCCAGGAGAAACATCAACCACCTTGGAGGATAAAATGGATTTCTCTTTGTCTACTGGAAATTCGGTTTCTAATTTTTCAGGTTCTACCATTTTCCTAGCAGCCTGCACAGCTATGACGTCTGAACCTTCCTCCGTGTTGACATGTTCTTACTATACTCTCAATGGTCATGAACTTTCCAAATGTTTCAAGTATAAACATAAGATAAGATATGTCAACAAACTTCAACGAAGAGCGAATCGATTAGCAAACAAGCTCAAACTTGTTCAGAAGTAGTCTGAGGTATGTAATCTCATCTCTTCTCCGAAGAAGTTAATTTCCAAAGAAAAAATTAGACCTCTAGAGAAAAGAATACGTTCTAAACAGTATGTGAAACAGGGTTCTATGAATTCCATTCAAGAAGGTTATGGTGGACAGATTATTGTTCACCCCAGCACAACTTAATTGTGTTGGTTGTGTATCTTGTCTCATGTGCCTGGTTCAAAAGAGACAAGGGTTTGCACACTTCAGGCTTTAAGAAAAGAATTTTTTTTCCTTTTGCTTTTCTTTTTGGTCTTGGTTCACCGTTTTGGAATTCTTCCATTCTTTCATATCTAATTGATATTGAAAGGGGTTTACTCTGTTTGATCAATAAAAGAGGGTTCAAATCGACAATTCTGCCTTCTTTAGGGTTGTGATTTGTGCGTACGTGAATCCTTTTTAGTGTGTTAGAGCATAGCTCGGTTGAACCCACCAAGCGTTGGTATGTCAAGTTTGGTTGTCATATTTTAGTGAATCAAAACTCAATTTAAGAGTCGCTTGATTATGTACTAGAGACAACTTCATATAGGTTAGGCTGGAAATATTAGGATAATGAGACATACAAGTATTACTCGAAGACTTGAAGAATGTGAAGAAGTAACAAGCTACATCGACGACATCATCCTTCCTATTGAGGTTAGTAATATTTTGACTTGAACTGTTTCATTCCCAACGTATCTTTCAAGTCGTACTATATTGAAAACATAACTGCGAAGCTGTGAATGATTATACTCTAGTAGACATAGTGTTAAGGAATTAGAATACGAAGTATAACGCTTATCTTTTGAACTTCGTATATAAGACATCGACATAATCGTATGAATGCTATTGTGATTATGTGTATGGTTATGGGTGAAGATTTCAACCTAGGAAACAATGTTTACATTCGTTTAAAGGAAGTACATTCATGAACTTGTTTTATGAATCGAAAGGGAAATCGCTAGGCTTATTGATATTATTATTCATTGCATATCTTTGGATTACCAATATGTGTGAGTTACTAGAACCGATCATAACTTGTTATGTATCTTGGTAAAACTCGTCACAATGCCCGACTTATGTATTGGTATGACTTTTATTAGTATAACCGATCACAAGTAATACCATGAGAATATGGTAACCGGTCCTGGTAATTGATGTAACTGATCCTGGTAACTGATGTAACCGGTCCCAGTAACCATATTAAGGTAGAACCGATCCTTGTGTTTGGTAGAACCGTAAACCCATGATTAGTGTATTGATATTTGATCAATCACATAGTTCTTGGAAATCAGATGAACCAGTTCTAAACTTGTTTGGAAGTGTGGTATAATCGGTTCCAAGATTGTAAATATGAAAAAGGATTTACAAAGAAATAAGATGTCGACATACTTTGAACATGTTCAGTAACTCTTATATTTTATTGTTCAAAGATATTCCTTAATAACTCAAGGAGATCCCGGACCGAAATAAGTTGAGAATCTTTTAATTAAGGTTGTTAATTTTATATGCTTTTAATTACCAGCAATTAAAATGCATATCTCTGGAAAATAAAAATTGGTAATGTGCATTTACTAATTGGAGATTTTCTAGTAGGATTTCGGTTATTTTTGGATTGAGCATTTCTAGGAATTATGAAAACCGATTTGAAAATATATTGCATATCTTGAGAATATTCGGTTTTGGAAATTCCTTGGTGTCCAAACTTCCTTGGTCTATAAATACCCAAGTTTGCATTTCGAGCAAACTATCCTAAGAGCCAGCAAAACTACCTTGTTGTGTTGTTACTGGTGGAGCCGTCTATTAGGAGAGGAAAGTACCCTAATTAGGCGAAATGTCTTACGACCGCTCATTTAAAGACTTCTGTGGGATCAAGAAGCTCTACGAGTACCGTTGGTGTGAAACTAGATAATTGCAGTATTATTAGTTTTCGATTTGATTTGATTGACTAACGGTTGTTGAACTTTGATTGCACCTAGTTTGTTTATTCTTGATATTCTTCTTTTCTGATATAAGATTCACTCAAACTAGATCGAAGTGTCGACGGGATCTTTAGAACTGTTTGTAGATCTAAAGACATCTTGTGATAATCCATTGTTAACAGACTCCATTCTGTGCGTGATTGATCACAAGAGATTCAAGTTGTGGTGTGCAGGTGTTTATTGAAGATTTGAAGACGAAGAAGATTTCTTATTGGGTTTTAGAATCTTTGGTGTGCACAAAACTTGATCGGCTGGGATTTAACTAAAATCGGTTTATCTTTGATAGATTTGATTGATTAGTTACGTAGATTGGCATCAGTATTTAGTATCTTGGTAGATCCTATTATTGATTGTAAAATCTAATCTCAATTACTTTGGTAGTTGTTAAATAGATTGATCTAAACCCGACAAAGGAGTTTATTGGATTAAACAGAAGAGCCTTTGTCTAACTCATATCACTGAGATTAAATAGATTTGTTACCGAACAGATTTGTTGTTCCTTTACTGTTTGGAATACGAACCAAAGGAATTGTTCCAGTGCGTGCACTTATTGAATGTCGGAAGCGCAGGGATACTGAAGAAACTAGGTGAACTATAGGTTTAGTTGCTTGGTCTCAACTCTACGAAGTTGGTGTGATTTTGTGTAGCGGCTTAATTCTGAGAGCATTCAATTCTGGACTAGGTCCCGGGGTTTTTCTGCATTTGCGGTTTCCTCGTTAACAAAATCTTGCTGTGTCATTTACTTTTGTTTTCCGCAATTTTAGTTTAAAGTAAATTACACAAACGTTAACTCCGTATTACTTGATAGTGATCCTATAGAGTTTGGTTAAGTCCGAACCTATTATCAAGTAATCACACTTTGATTGTTGCATTGTCTCGATCTCGTATCCATAGACGATCACACAAAGTGTGAATACCGATTCGTTGTATTGTCTCGACTCAGTCCATAGACAATCACTTTCGGTAAGAGGACTTATAGGTGGAAAAGTTTTAGATTGAGGTATATTTGGGCACCCTCGTCTTTTCACAGAGATTTTGAATTCTTGAATAAAAGTAGAAAACTTCATCAAGAAAATCTTCAACTAAAGGCTTCGTTGAAGAAACTTGAATCATCGCTCCAGGTGAAAACTCTTGAGATAGATTGTCTTAATGATGAATTCACCATAACCATGTCTCTAAAGGAAAAAGAGATTAATACTCTTAAGGATGACCTGCAAAGGTTATCTAGAAGTTCTGACAAAATCTCAGCAATGTTATTCGTTCAGAAGCCCTTTGGGAACACTAATGGTTTAGAGTTTAAGAGCAAATCTGTAAGCACAAATAACTCTTTTGTTCCAACTAATCTTGGAACAATGGTTGTTGAATGTTGTGATAAACAAGAGGCATTTCAACAGAACAAAAAATCTTTATGATTTGTTCGTTTTGTGGAAATGAAAATCATGTTCAAAGCACGTGTTGGAGATTCAAGAGAAACAACAAAAGAATTGCCAAACTTCAAGAGAACATGCAAAGGATGAATCTGGCTTCGGATAATCAACAAGGTTTTCCTGAAAACTCCAGTAGAACCATATCCAGACGAGGTAAGAAATCTGTTTATACAACAAACCTTGATAAGCCACTATGTGGTAAAAGATGTGAGCATTCGGCTCACTCCGTCACTGTCTAATATCAATGACGTTCACATCCTCATCTTTAACTTGAGAAAATGGGGTTTGCATCAAGGCTGCTCAAGTTTTGTATTTGTGTAATTTTTTTATTTTTGGTAAGAAAAATATTCTCCTAATATTTTAGATATTGGATAATAAACCATGAAAGACTTGTTCAAAGTTCTTCTAGGGTTTGGGTGTCCATATGTCTATTTATAATCATTTGTAATCAAAGAGTCCTTCACCTCTTTTCTCTTTGAAAGATATAATTTCATGGCTTCTGTAACTAGAGGTACCACAAAAAGGGATGCAGTCGAAGCAGTTAATGTGTATCTGTGTGAAGGAATCACTTCCTCAAGGAAGAAGAAAGAGAGATCTACAAATGATAAAGAAGGTTCTTCCTCTAACTGCCTCTTGTCGGTTTGTCGTTTTGATAATAACTTTAGAGGTATGGTGAAAGATTTCATCAACAAAAGAAATGATTTAAAATCTCAAATTTTTTCTTTTTTAGAAAAGATAACTCACTATGAACAAATGTTGTCTCTAACAAAGAACATCTTGCGTGAGCTAAAAAGAGAACTTAGTGAGTTGACTGATATTTATGAAGACTTAGAGGAATTGAACGATCCCATAATCAATGGGTTTTTCAATAATGAGAAGGAATTCTCTGTAGATGCTCTGAGAAAGCTCTATAATGTCTAGGAAACTTCTTATGAGAATTTATTCTTGTGTTTTAAGAAGGATAACTAGGGTTTGGAATAGCAATTATTGTGAGTACACATAGCTATTTCCAACGATTTTCATCTTGCAATATTTTTAGATTTATTTATTTAAATTCTAAAGTTGATTTGGAAGATGATTTTGCAGTATTAATCTTTATGGTTTTATATATTGCAACTTTCTATGGGATATGTGTGTTTGCATCCGTGAACTGTGATTGTCCCATACGTGGTCAAAAGTTAAGTCTTTCATATGTCAGTATGCAAGTATTGATAAAAGATTGAATGAACTTTTGATAAACAAAAGTTAAGCCTATTATGTCATTATGCAAATATTGATGGAAGATAAGATGAACTTTTGTTTACGAAGATTAAAGTCTATTACATATCATTGTGCAAATAGTGATGAAAAATAGAATAAGTCTTTGTTTATTCCGCAGTATTGATCTTCCCTGATCCACATTTTATGTATATACTGTGCGGTTCCGTAAGTTCTCTTATGTGGGCATTTCCGATTAATCATGGGTTCTCTTGTGGTTAATTTAATTGAGATTTTTGGATACAAATTCATATTCTTATGTTATTTGTTAATGTCCAAAGAAATTCTTATTTTCTTGTGAAAGTAAGGTCGCTCTTGTTGTTCTTTTGGGAATGGCATTTTATGGGGGATAGTTCTTAATTGAACTTGTGCTTAATTGCCAAATCTTTGTGGGGAGTGCGGTCGTTGAATATTATAGGGGTTATCTTGTATCTTTATAAACTCCTTGATGAATGCATTTAGTTTCGGCTATATGATTGCATCTAAAAAAGTTGATATGTGCTTTTCTTTTGGTCATGAAGTATCTCTATGGAAATTTCATTAGGATCCCACAAATTTTCGTACCTTTGCCAATTTTATTGACAAAAAAGGGGAGAATTAATGTGTAGTTCAAATGACAAATACATATGTTTTACGGATCATTATGTAAGGGGGAGTGGTTTCCATGTGAGACGAAGTATTGACTAAGGGGGGGGGGGGGGGGTGATACATATCACCATAGTATTATTGTCGAAGTTGTGATACAATTGAACTCTTATGCTGTGTAATAATACTATGACACTGTATAACAATGATTGAGAGCTATTGTTTTCTCATTGTTATGGCTATGGATCTTCAAAAACGATGATGATGAATTGAATACCTTTGGAATCATTGGAGTACTTGGAAGTGACGAAGATTTCGAGTAATGTTGAAGAACCAAGGAGATCAAGCATTTGGAAGAGAAGCTACAAATTTTATTTATTTTATATTCCATATGTATTGATAGTTTTGTCACTAAAATTGACGAAGGGGAAGATTGTTAGAGCATTGCTCGGTCGAACTCGCAAGCGTTGCTATCTAAAGCTTGTTTGTCAAGTTTAGTTGCCAAAACTATAAGTCTTGATTTCTAGTCTACTTATAGCTAAGTCT
The DNA here is from genome assembly GCA_023531105.1 of Papaver atlanticum. NCBI lineage: Eukaryota > Viridiplantae > Streptophyta > Magnoliopsida > Ranunculales > Papaveraceae > Papaver > Papaver atlanticum. The sequence continues at coordinate 2,758,110 of JAJJMB010017752.1, read as the reverse complement.
CGGATTAGGATAGTAAGTGTAGTTGATCCCTAGACTCTACGACGTTCATCGAATGAAGAAGAAGAACTACTCAAGGGAACTTGTGGATTTTCATCAAAAGAGAGGTATGTGGAGAGTTGAACTTATCTATCACTCAAAAGTCTATCTATTTTATCTCCTATTTTGAGACAAAAGTCGTATTGCTATATAGACTTCAATTATACACATGTGCTATTTCGAGCCAAGTTTAACTCACTTATCTATGCCTCGAAATATGTGTTGGTAAGCTTTCGCTTTGGCCAAGTTCATCTTTACTAGTGACGAAAGTCATGTTGATTATTTCAATAACTTGAAAATCGCTTTGATGAAAATAGTTTGTGAATAACAACTATTATAACATCCTTTAAGAAAGTTTCAATGATTGAAATGAGAGTTTAGAACAAGTAACCATGTTTGGATATAAATATAGTGTCTTCTCACATTTGTGGAAAAGTCCAAAACCGGGAACCTAAAGTATGCGTACCCGTACGCGTACCGGCAGTTGTTGGAAACTCGAGCAAGTATGCGTACCCGTACGCATACTGGCAGAAAGTTCATGTCCGTGAATTCTGCTGGAGTTTGGAAGTGTGATTTAGTATGCGCACCCGTATGCGTACTGGCGTAACCAAACTCGGTCTGATCACTTAGGTATGTGTACCTGTTTGCATACTTAAGTAGGTTACTTTCTAAAATCGGTTTGTTCATGAACTAAAACATTTATATAATAAGGAATGCAATCTTTGCAAACCGTGGCTATAATGTTCATGAATTGATTCGAGTGAATCAAAATCGATTTTGCTTCGATTGTGTTTTGTATACTTCTATGAGATCTAAGCAATTGAACAACTCTCTAACTAGTTCATTTGAGTCACTTGAACTAGTTATGGTGAAGATGAATAAGGTTGATATGAAAGTGCTCATATGGATAACCATTGGTTAACTATTGTTGAACCAACTAAGTGTACACGTTTAGGTACAGTTACCCAAACCTAAATGAAAGTGCATTTCATTTGTGTATAACAAGTTAAGTTCGATCTAACGGTTGAAAGATATTAGCTTAAATCTAATCAGGTTTTCATCTAACGGTGAATATTGAATGCTTTGTTACCAATATAAATTAGATTGCAAACCCTGATTTGGAGACTATATAAAGGAGAACTCTAGCAACTGGGAAACCTAATCCCCACACCTCCTGTGTGATACTAGTTGCGACTAGAGTCGATTCTCCTTTAACCTTAGGTTTTTCACGAAACCTTGTAGTTTAACGACTTAAAGACTTCATTGGGATTGTGAAGCCATATCCAACTATTTTTTCTGTAGTTGCGTGATCTGACCTTGCTGTTTTTATCGTGTTTGAGTACAATCGTAAGATTGGATTGAGATTTATACCTCCGATAAGCAAGATAGAAAAGTAGTCACAAACACCTTCGTCTCATCGTTTGTGATTCCACAATATCTTGTTTCGTTAATCGATTAAGATTATTATGAGGTGATTGATAATTCTCGGCTGTTCTTTGGGAATATAAGTCCGGGTTATCGATTGGTTCCTGTTCACCTTGATTTATCAAAAGACGGAACAAAACTCGTAGGTTTATCTGTGGGAGATAGATTTATCTATTCAATAGACTTTTCTGTGTGAAACAGATTTGTCTATCAAGTCTTCGACTTTGGGTCGTAGCAACTCTTGGTTGTGGGTGAGATCAGCTAAGGGAATCAAGTGCGTAGTATCCTGCTGGGATCAGAGATGTAAGGAACGCAACTGTACCTTGAATCAATGTGAGATTGATTAGGGTTCAACTACAGTCCAGACCGAAGTTAGTTTGTAGTAGGCTAGTGTCTATAGCGGCTTAATACAGTATGGTGTTCAAATTTGGACTAGGTTCCGGGTTTATTCTGCATTTGCGGTTTAATCGTTAACAAAACTTCTGGTGTCTATGGTATTTCTTTTCCGCATTATATTTTGTTATATAATTGAAATATCATAGGTTGTGCGTTGAATCGATTAATTGGTAAATCCAACCTTTGGTTGTTGATTGAAATTAATTGATCCTTGAACATTGGTCTTTGGTACCGTTCAAGTTATTTCTCTTGTATTCAATCAGGCTCAAAAATTCCTATTTGTTTGAGTGTGGATTGAATCGAGAAATTGAGATATAACTCTTTGATATACTTTTATTAAGATTGAGTCTGACTGTCTAGTTGATTCTCTTAAAAGTATATTGGAGTTAGTCCATACAGATTTCCAAGCGAAATATTGGGTGTGGTTGTTGTACCCCCGCTTTTTCATCATCCATAGAAGTTGAGTACAACATGAACCTGCAGCAATATATTCTGCCTCACACGTTGAGAGGGATTGTGAATTTTGTTTCTTGCTATGCCAAGCTACAAGATTCAATCCTACATAGTAGAAACCCCCATAAGTACTCTTTCTGTCTTCCACACATCCTTCCCAATCAGCATCTGAATAGGCAGTAAGATCAGTGTTAGTATCAAAAGTATAAGATAGACCATACCCGATAGTGTGCTGAATGTATCGCATGATCCTTTTTGCAGCTGCAAGATGAGATTCCTTTGGATTAGCCTAAAATGTAGCATAACAACCAACACTAAAAGCAATATCAGTTCTAGTAGTTGTGAGATATAAAATACTTCCAATGATGGATCGATAAAGTTTTTGATCCACATTAACTCTTTTCTCATCTTGATGCAGTTTACCAGTGGTGGGCATAGGAGTCAGCTTTGGAGTTGACTTAGCAAGACCGAACCTTGTAACAAGATCCTTAGCATATTTTTCTTGAGATAAGTAAATTCCATCATTATGTTGTTGAATCTGTAATCCTAAAAAGAATTTTAATTCACCAACATTTCTCATTTCAAATTCCCTACCAAGGGAGACTTGAAAATCTTTCGCAAGTTTCTCGGATGTTGATCCATAGATGATATCATCTACATAAACTTGAGCAATGACTACATCTTTCCCACTCCATTTGGTAAACAATGTTTTATCAGCTCCACCTCTCGAAAAACCTTTCCTAAGAAGAGAAGTATTTAGTTTTTCGAACCAGGCACGAGGTAATTGTTTTAACCCATATAATGCCTTTTTGAGCTTAAGGACATGATCTGGGAACTCTGGACTTTCAAATCCTTTAGGTTGAGTAACATAGATCTCTTTCTTTAAATTTCCGTTTAGGAAAACGGATTTTATGTCCATTTGAAATAGCTTAACCTTGAGAAAACAAGCATGAGCTAATAATAAGAGAATGGACTCAAGGCGTTCCATAGGATCAAAGGTTTCGTCAAAGTCGATTCCTTCAATCTGTGAATATCCCTGAGCGACAAGTCTTGCTTTGTTTCTGACAATGGTACCAAATTCGTCTTACTTGTTCTTGAATATCCATTTGGTACCATCAATATTGATATTGGAGGGATAAGGTACGAGCTCCAATACATCTTGTCTTTGAAATTGATTTAACTCTTCATGCATTGCATTCACCCAAAAGGGATCACTAAGAGCTTCATTAATATTTTTAAGTTCTACTTGCGATAGATAACAACCAAAATTGCAAATATTTTGAAGTTGTCCTCTCGTCTTAGCCGTAGAATCTTTTCCTCTAATAATACTGTTAGCATCATGATTCCTTTGAACCCAGATGTTCTGTGGAGGAGCACGTTCTTGTTCAACAGGTATAGCCTGACTAGAGACTTTCTCCTCGTCACTAGAAATGTCAGGATCAGCAACTGTTGGAACAACTTCTACTGATTCTGGGATTTCTTAGACTTTCTCAATTCAGCAGGAGAGTCATCATGACGAAAATTGCTCAGATCATCAATGATGACATTTGCAGATTCCATCATAACCTGGGTTCTGAGATTAAATAATCGAAAACCACGACTGTCATATGCATAGCCAAGAAAGATACCTTCATCACTTTTAGAATCAAATTTCCCTTTCTGTTCTCGATCTTTCAGAATGTAACACTTACTTCCAAACACTCTGAGATAATGTAAGTTGGGTTTCTTACCGTACCACAACTCATAATGAGTATTTAGGGTTTTCGACCGTAGATAGACACGGTTGATCAAATAGCATGCTGTAAAAATAACTTCTCCCCGAAAGTTTAACGGTAAGTTTTTGTTATGGAGCATTACCCTTTCCATTTCCTGAATGTTCCTGTTCTTCCTTTCTGCAACTCCATTTGCTTGTGGAGTAATGGGTGGTGAGTATTGTTGAATAATCCCCAGTTTGTCACAAAATTCAAACAACTTAGTGTTCTTGAATTCAGTTCCACGGTCGCTTCTAATTTTCTTTAGCTTGCGACCATGTTCATTCTGGATTCTATTAACAATAATCTTGAATTCATCAAGGGTTTCATTCTTATGAGCTAAAAATGCTACCCAAGTGAATCTGGTGTAATCATCTACCATAACTAAAGCATACTTCTTCCCAGCAACAGTAAGTTGTTGAATAGGGCCGAAGAGGTCCATATGAATTAAATCAAGTGGAGCTTTAGTGATAATATCTCGAGATGATTTATGTAGAACTTTCGTTTGTTTACTCTTTTGACAAGCACCACAGACACCATCAATCTTAGCATTGATTTTGGGAACGCCTCTAACAAGTTCTTTGTTGATGATCTTAGTTAGAAGGCGATAATTGATGTGACCAAAACATTCATGCCAAAGATGTGTAGATTCCACCTTAGTAAAATTGCAATAATAACTGAACCGAGTATCTAAGAGATAACATTTATTTTTACCATGAGTTCCCTGAAAAATTACTTTTCCAGTTTTGTCTACAATGTCACATCCATTCGCATTGAAGACAACCTTATGACCTTTGTCACAAATTTGACTAACAGAAAGGAGATTAGCAGTCATACCTTTAACGTATACTACATCATGGATTTCAGGAATTCCAGCTTGTTTGATCGTCCCCTTCTTGCTTATTGATGTGTATTGTAGTTGTAGTGGTAAAAAGAGGGATTCGATTCTCGAACTTGTGAAGGATAACTTTAGACTTAAATTCAAAACTAAATAGAAAAATCACTAAAAATTATAGCAAACACTGAGAAAGTTGATATCAATATTAAAAGAACACTGAGGCTGAGATTCCACTATTTTCCAAGTTCAAAGTGATTTAATCTAGTATTTATATTCATGCAATTTTCTCGTTCAATTTGATTCTAAACTATTGCAACATGTAGATTTTCAAAATAACAAGTGTAAATCCGAAGCATAAAACATCAAAAACCTAGGTCCAAGAATGCTCTATCAAAAGAAATAACAATTGCTCAACAAAAATCACTCAAACAATTTTCAATCAAGGCAAATAATCATAAAATAATTGCAATAAAATAAATAAAATAGAATATACCACTTTTTGTTGGAAAAATAGCTTCCTCTATCGCCTCAGCAATGGGGTTTAGCTCCTCATATTAATCATGTTCTCAAAATACATGTTTATGGCTCAAAAATTGATTAAAATGGAGAAAAGGGTATACTGTAGTCGCTGAAAGTCTAATACAGAAGATTGAATCGTTGCTGAAAGGCTTCGGTGACTGCAGACAGGAGCGACCGTAACTCGTTGTCACTGAAAATAAGTCTGCCTCTGCGACTGACTCTGTGGGTCTTATGTTCTTCGTCTTCTTCTTCTTCAGCAGCAGCAACAGAGTTTCTGTACTCGATTTTCTTCGCTTCTCTAGTGCTCTAAACTTCCCCTAAAGTGTTCCTTCCCTTCCTAGGACTCGAACCAACTCTTTTATACATCATAGGGCTAAGAAAATTCGAGAATATCTTTGGTTTTTCCTTTCTCTTCAAGTCACGAAATTTCCCTTTTCTCATCAGCTACACGTATCCTCAGTCAATCTAAGCTGTCCAAACTCTCTGTGTGATAGAATCAAATCCCTCAGAAGAATTTCTTTCCTCTTATTCACGTTTGTTTCCAAAAATAAACCATAAAATTACCCGTGATATTATTCAACCCTGTTTTGCCTCCAACCCGGGTTCTAGCCAATTTGGATCCATTCCTACACCCTTACCTCGCCTGTTGATGGTTAAGAAGCAAACCTAAGAAAAATCAGAGTTTTAATCTCTCCATAACTAATCCAAAATCGCAATCCTAACTCTGTTCTTCACTGCGGCAAACTTTCCCGCCAGATTTCATTTTCAAAACGTGAAAAAGTGCCCCCCTATCCAATCCCGGTCCGTGCTTAGCAGCTGCCTGGAAATGGGTTACCCCTTATCCAAAATGAGAGTCCGAATATCAAATGTCCTCCCAGGTGCCTTCAACAACTTTTCGAGCCAATTTCACCGCAAAAGTCTATTTCTCCAAAAACACCTACAAAGGGATAAAATACCAAAATTAGTACAAAAATGGGTACTAACAATATACACAATAGAGATGAAAATAGACACATAAATGCGTCTATCACTTATGTAGCAACAACTCCCATCTCCGAATTTTACTGGTCCTCCTTCAAAATCGCTTGAATTCACAAACAATGAAAGATCTCCAGTAATGTGTCGGCTACATCCACCATCAAGGAACCATTGAAAAGGTGATGTTGATTTTAGAGAAAATGCTCCCATACTAACACTATTATCCCGTTTGGGGTTTCTTGTTAGATTTGTACACCTTTTTAGAGTAGTAAACAGTTGTTCATCTTTCTTATGAAGATCACTAGCAACCGTTAAACTTTTCTTGAAAGGTGTACATGTATGTTGAAAATGATCATGAGAAACACAAAACATACATGTACCAACATCTTTGAACTCATCTGAGAAGTTCTGAGTCACATTAGGTTTCACAAAGCCTAAACCTCGATTATCACCTGATTTGCAACAATTCTTCAGGGAAGAATTATAGGAGTTTCTCGCATCCATTGAAGAAACTTTGACATACTTCAAATCATTATGTTTAGAAATTTTTGCAATAAGATCAGAGTTGATCCGGATTTGTTCATCCAACTTCTTCTGGAGATTAACTAGCTCTTCAGAACATTCTCGAAGATCAGAGTTTTTGATATAAATTTCGCAATGAAGACCATCAATTTTCCTTATCAATCGTTGTTTCTCTCGACAAAGATTTTTGATTATTTTTTCTAGATCAAGGCACTCAACCTCATCGATGGTTTCTAGAACACACTCGAAGTTGAGTAGATCTACTTCTGGTGAAGCGTTTATAGAGACTTTACTGTCCATAGAGTCAGATTGCTACAAATACACTTATGAGGTCTTAAACGTGTTTGCCTGCTCTGATACCAATTGAAAAAGCGGGGATCTAACAACCACACCTAATATTTTGTTAGGCAATCTATATGTACTAACTCCAATATAATTCCAAGAGAATCAACTAGACAGTCAGACTCAATCAAGGAAAATATATCCAAGAGTTATATCTCTGTTTCTCAAAGTAATCAACAAATCAAACAAATGGAATCCGTGAGCCTGATTATTAGGAGAAACAACTTGAACGGTACTAAAGACCAATGTTCAAGTGTCAATCAATTTCAATCAACAACCAAAGGTTGGATTTACCAATTGATTGAACTACGCACAACCTGTGATATTTTAATTATATAAACAAATATAATGCGGAAAAGAAATAACACAGACACCAGAAGTTTTATTAACGAGGAAACCGCAAATGCAGAAAAACCCCGGGACCTAATCCAGATTTGAACACCACACTGTATTAAGCCGCTACAGACTCTAGCCTACTACAAGTTAACTTCAGACGGGAATGTAGTTGAGCCCTAACCAATCTCATACTGATTAAGGTATAGTCGCGTTCCTTATGTCTCTGAATCCTAGCAGGACTCTACACACTTGATTCCCTTAGCTGATCACACCCACAACTAAGAGTTGCTACGACCCAAAGTCGAAGACTTGATAAACAAATCTGTCTCCCACAGAAAAGTCTATTCTGATAGATAAATCTGTCTCCAACAGAAATACCTACGAAGTTTTTGTTCCGTCTTTTGATAAATCAAGGTGAACAGGAACCAATTGATAACCCGGTCTTATATTCCCGAAGAACAGCCTAGAAATATCAATCACCTCACAATAACTTAACTATATTGTAGTAGAACAAGTTATTGTGGAATCACAAAGAATGAGACGAAGAGCTTTGTGGTTACTTTTTATATCTTGCCTATCGGAGATAAATCACGAGCAAATCTTAGAGAAGATAGTACTCAATACGATAGAACAAGTAAACTCTGGCTTCAGAATCCCAATGAAGTCTTTAAGTCATTAACCTATAATGGTTTAGGAAAAACCTAGGTTAAAGGAGAATCGAATCTAGTCGCAACTAGTATCACACATGAGGTGTGGGTATTAGGTTTCCTAGTTGCTAGAGTTTTCCTTTATATAGTCTTCAAATCAGGGTTTGGTAACTTTGTGACAAAGCAATCAATATTCACCATTAGATGAAAAACCTGATTTAAGATTCAAACTAAGTTTCCACCGTTAGATGGTCTTAGCTTGTTACACACAAATGAAATATACCTTCATTTAGATACGGGAAACCGTACCTAAACGTGTATATTGAGTTGGCTCAATAACAGTTAACCGAAGTTAGTCATATGAACACTTTTGTGTTAACCATGTTCATCTTAAGACTTCTAGATCAAATGAAACTCAAATGAATCTAATTGTGTTACTCATAGAGTTGTTCAATTGTTTATATTCTCATAGAAGTATACAAGACACAATTGAAGCAAAATCTGTTTTGATTAAAAGAATAAATTCATGAACATTTAGCCACGGTTTGCAAAGATTGCATTCCTTAATATATAAATGTATTTGTTCATGAGTATGAAATCATACTTAACCGATTTTAGAACTTAATCACATAAGTTTGCAAACGGGTACACAAACTTAAGTTCCGGACATTGGTCACGTCCGACAGTTCGCAAACGGGTATGCATACTGTCGTTCCGGAACGAACTCAGGTGAATAAGTTTGCAAACGGGTACGCAAACTTAGTTCCCGTACTTTGACAGTCAAAACCGTTCGCATATGGGTATGCATACTTGGTTTCCGGACCTGAATCATTCTTACAACAGTTTGCATACGGGTATGCATACTGTGTTATATCCAGACAATGATTAATTGTTCTAAACTCCCATTCCAATCATTGAAACATTCTTAGAAGACGACAGTAGCTGTCTCACACAAACTATTAGCTTATAAGCAATTTTCAAGTGATCGAATGATCAATACGAAATATTCCGAGCCTACATCAAATGACTGTCTCACACAAATCATGTAAGATGTTACCAGGTGATTTTCACATGATCATCTTTTGACTTTCGTCAAGAATAATGATGAACGTAGTTACAGCAAAAAGCTTTCCAACACATATTTCGAGAAAGATATAAGAGAGTTAAACTCAGCTCGAAATATCAAATTTGTATAATATAAAGTCTATATTGCTATACGACTTAGTCTCAATAGGAGATAAAATAGAATAGACTTTTGAGTGATAGATTAGTTCAAGTCTGCACATACCTTTGGTTGATGAAGTTCCTTCAAGCTCCCTTTAGTAGATATTCGTCTTCAATCGATGAACTCCGTGAAGTTTAAAGCTCAACTACACATTCTATCCTAATCCAAGACATAGCTATAAGTAGACTAGAAATCAAGACTTATAGTTTTGACAACTAAACTTGACAAACAAGCTTGAGATAGCAACGCTTGCGAGTTCGACCAAGCAGTGCTCTAACAAACCTAATTCATAACAAATTCACAGAATAAAAATTATGAAGAAAATTAATTGAATGAAATGAAGAACATAAACTAGACAAAAATCTTACATATATAAGAGAGATCCATAAAAGCTTTCTCCTGTAATCCCCAATTGAAAAGAGAAGAAATTATGTAGGGGAAACTTTCTGGTAAAGAAAGAGAGTTGGAAAGAATTTTTTTACATCGTGGACAAAATTTGGCATACTTATACTAGCATTAGGATAAAATTGACATTTTGATATTAGATAGAGGTTAAGAACGAAAGATAGCACCAACAGGGTGCTATTTTAAATCCTCTATTTTGATAGTGATTTGGCTCTATTTATGTAGAGGTAGAGGAAAAAAGCAAACACTAAATAAAGCGGGGTCCACCTCTACATAGAGGTAGGTAGTGCTTTGTCACCACATAGAGGAAAAACAAACATGCTCTTAGTCTTATGGCCTTCTAATCTAGCATCTAGATTGGAAGGCCACGTCAGCTAGAATAATCCTTAAGTCTTATGGCAATTCTAATCTAGCATATAGATTCGCTAAACCATTCCCCGTGGCTGCACTGAATGGAACAACACAACTATCTCGCTACTAGTTGGAATCCGAGATATACCTAGAAAGAAAAGTAGTGTTGAAGAATAGACAACGTTTTGTATCTAATCTGCAACGCTTTTTGTCTAATCTAGAAGCCAAATCTAGCCCATAAGACTTAGTCTTAGCATGGGAGATCATGGATTCAGTGATCACGATTGTCTTATTTTGTATGGATTTCCCTTGGTTTTCCAGTGGGCCACATTTAAGGGTTGATGGTTGGGTTCAGTCAGAACCAACCAGGGGAGGAGATAGGTTTTAAGGAAGGAAGTGCAAGAATTCTTGGAAAATTGAATAGGGGTGTAAAATGGGCTTAGGAGTCCATTTTATGACAAAACAAGACCCAAAAAAAGTTGTATTTAGGCATGGGAGGCAATTGGGACAGGTATAAAGCTGCACACCTATGCATTAAGATGGCTCCGCCTTGGAACCAACTTAGTTTGCTGATCAAATCGAATATGCATAAATAATAAGCTTTCAGGTGGATACTAGGGAAAATAAAATTAAAATAAGTCTACCCAATAAATTGATTTGCGACATTTTGTAACAGATTTCGGGATCCTATAGACACAGATGGACACAGGCAGAACATGTCTGGCATGTTTTTTGCGGGTATTATTTATGACATTCGTTTGAATATTTGATTTGATTTTAACACACAACACGTGCCACACCTCGGGTTCGATGGGAATTTGAGTTGGTGTGGCCCCCCAGATGCATCTAAACGTGTTAAAAAGAATCTTGGTTACTATGATTATTTTTAATGGGTAGGATACCTTTGATAATTTAAAATAAGGATCTTTTTTGTTCCTGGTTTATTATATTTTGTCGGCTAAAAACATATTTTTATTTTTTATTATTATATGGAATGATTTATCGGCTATTTTTTTTTTTAATTTATATATTTTTTTACTAGGAATGAACATTGTGGGTCCGAGCGAACCTAAAAATTCAACGATGTTAATATAAGAATATGAAATACAATCTCAAACAATCAGAACTAAGGGTTTCCTTGACCACCCAAAATAAAGGAGGGTGAGCGCCAACTTTCTACGTGGAGCCAGAGACGAAATTTATTTCATAAAAAAACAACGGACACGAAATGTAAAGGGTCTAAACATTTTCTAAACCAATCAAAAGACACGGTCCCGTTGACCGCCCAATGGGAAAGAGGGTAAGCACAAATTTCAACGTGGAGTGATAGATGAATTAGAGCATTTACAAGATTATTCCTAAATTGCTAGCAAATAAAATAAAATTGGTGATGTCATCATTTATCTCAGAGCATCAATGTGCTTTTATTCATGGAAGACAAATTCATGATGGGCATTCTAATTGCATCTGAATTGATTGATTCTAGGCTCGGGCAACATGTCACTGGGTTAACATGCAAAGTAGACTTTGGAAAAGCTTTTGCTAATGTGAATTTGGGTTGTGTATACAAGGGTCTGGATATGTTTTGTTTTAGGTGTTAGAGCACTGCTCGGTCGAACTCGCAAGCGTTGCTATCTCAAGCTTGTTTGTCAATGTTAGTGATCAAAACTATAAGTCTTGATTTCTAGTCAACTTATAGCGATGTCTCGGACTAGGATAGATTGTGTAGTTGAGCATTAGACTTCACGGCGTTCATCATTTGAAGACGAAGAACTACTAAGGAGATCTTGTGGAACTTCATCAACAAAAGGTATGTGGAGACTGAAACTCATCTATCACTTGGAAAGTTTATTTCTACTCTATCTCCTATATTGAGACAAAAGTCGTATTGCTATATAGTATTCGATTATGCACATTTGAGATTTTGAGCTGAGTTTAACTCGCTTACATATTTCTCGAAATATGTGTTGGTAAGCTTTCGCTTCGACCAAGTTCATCTTATATTCTTAACGAAAGTCAAAAGATGATCATGTGAAAATCCCCGAGTAACAACTTACATGATTTATGTGATACAATCATTTGGTGTAGACTTGGAATGTTTCGTAATGATTATTTCAATAACTTGAAAATTTCTTTGAAGCTAATAGTTCGTGAAAACAGCTATTGTCATCCTCTAAGAATGTTTCAATGATTGAAATATAGTTTAGAACACTTAACCATTATTGGATTATGAACATAGTATGTGTTCTTGCATATATGTAATCCATGTCCGGGAACCATAGTATGCATACCCGTATGCGTACCTGTTGGTTTGTGAAAGTCCGGGTACCTAAGTACACATACCGGTACGCGTACTGGCGTAAGGTTTGGGTCCGGGAATTTCTGCTAAGATTGGAGGTATACGTACCCGTTCGCATACTGGCGTACCCAAACTTGGTCCGGCTACTTAAGTATGCGTAACCGTTTGCATACTTGAGTGGTTAAAGTTTTAGAATCGGTTGTGACATGAACTAATACATTTATATAATTAGGAATGCAATCTTTTGCAAACCGTGGCTATAATGTTCATGAATTGATTCGAGTGAATCAAACCGATTTTGCTTCAATTGTGTTCTTGTATACTTCTATGATAATATAGCAATTGAACAACTCTATAACTAGTTTCATTTGAGTCATTTGAACTAGTTGTGGTTAAGATGAATAAGGTTGATATGAAAGTGTTCATATAGCTAACTTTGGTTAACTACTGTTGAGCCAACCTAGTGTACACGTTTAGGTACGGTTACTCAAACATAAATGAAGGTACATTTCATTTGTGTATAACAAGCTAAGTTCAATATAACGGTTGAAAGATATTAGCTTTAGTCTAATCAGGTTTTCATCTAACGGTGATATGGCACAGCGGAAACGATTTGAAATAAACCGACACGTGGAGAATCCACTCCGGAAATAGGACTCAAAATAAGATGAACAACTCCAATCCAGGAGCAAAGTGATGAATAATGATCAATCTCTCAAAGAGAAGTAAACATGGTCTTAACCAAACATTAGTTTTAAAGCGAGCTAATCCAAGCTAAATTGAAACGACAATAGAAATGGCTATTTATAGCCTGCAAACGTGAAAACCTAAAAGACTAAAGTAACTAAACTAGCCTAGGAGAATATTAATCTTATAAAAACAAGATAAACTAAGTAAAGCAACTAATTATCCAAATAACTAAAATACCAAAACTAATAGATATCCAAGATTTAGCCAAATCTTAGAATATATGAGATTTTCCAAAATACGTCTCGTATCAGTCTCCCTTACTACGAAGAAACTCGTCTCGAGTTTATACTGGAAATGACAAGTTGAATAATGAACTTTGGCACTCCCGCTTATGGAACAAGTCGATCTTGAATCATGCATAGGAATCACTAACCGTTCAGAAAATGATCTCAGCTTTACAATCTTCAATTTATGCATGTAAAAACTCTTCACCGAATGTCGTTTACTCCCACCGTTGCAATGTAGAAGCTCCTACGACATCTTCCAGGCACTGTCCCTTCGGTGTCCATAAGATATAAATTGCACTTCACAATATTTGGTAAACAGATCTTCATGTTGATAAGAAACAGATAAAGAAACATCTATTTCCCATGGCCTCTCAAATGAAATTAAAATGTTACCACGGTGAGAAACACTCATCTCGACTGATTTTGGGACTAACATACAGTCTGCACATGCATCCCCTTGTAAACCCTTGCTAACTATCGGATGACTTACTTTGTTTTTAGTCTGCTCTTGCAAACCCATCTTGTGAACTTTTGAGTGTAGTGTCTTGCACTCTATATCTTCCTCTCCTTTATTTGAAGGTCTAAGCCTTGGTATAAGAACTACCTTGGTCTTTCCCCACATGAACTCATACTTATTGTCTTGGATGTTCCAAACCGCACCAACATCAACTAACCACGGTATACCCAAAACAACATCACAAACATCTATGTCAACTACTTCGCAAATGATTGAGTCGGCATACGCCTTCCTGATTGAAAATGGAAATTTGCAAACACCGACACAGATAATCGATCCCCTATTGACACACTCAATTTGGTCTGGCCAAGGATACACTTACATCTCTAGTCCCAAGGATTCTACCATTCTTCTCGACACCAAGTTATAACTAGGGCTGCCAACGGGTACCCGATTACCCGGAACCGGGTTAGTCGGGTCCGGTTCCGGGTCCCATTATCGGACCCATTAATGAATATAGTACCTGGAGGGTAGACCCACTTGGAACCGATAACATTCGGGTCCATATCGGTTCTACCCGACGGGTACCCGGCTCAATTATGCATAAATCCCTAAAATGAAACTATGTGTTATAAAGTTATAACAAGGTGACGAATTGTCCACCACTACCTATGAATTTTTCTTGTAGATGTCTTTCTTTGAATTTATAACAAAATCTTATGAAATATTTTAGAAAATCTTTGGCGAAAATTCATTTACAGTGGTTCAACTCTTTAATGTTTTTGTAGCCAATATTGCATTGATTAAGCTGCTAATATCACTACGAACATGTGATGAGTTTGATAGTAAAGTAAGTAATTAGAAAATAAGAAATCATTTCACTCACTTCACTGACTTACAAAGTCAATTCATTTTCTGTAAAGAAAATTCTTTGTTCCTATTCTTTTTCAGTGTTATAATTAATGTTCATGTAAATGTTAATTAGTTTAGGAGTTCCAGTTGATAGAGTTTACACCCAATAATGTTATGCAAGTACACACACATGATACATATATTATTAAGGAATGACCCCGGTGCTGCTTGTTTCACTGGGTTTAGGTTATTAGATACGATTGTTGTACCAATTCGATGTACGTATGTCATTCGACTGGATACTGCAACATGCATTATTAGGTATGACGACACAAGTGTTTACCGGTGTTGGGATTATGGAATTTTTGGCTTCCCACCAAGTATGAGAAATTTCAAGTTAGAGAGAAAGACATTTGGTCACTGGGCAAATTTACATTAATTTATGGAAGTTAAAATTTATGCTTGATTAAATAACCGATAACTACCCGGACCTGATAATTACCCGTCGTTTTTACCGGGTCCGGTTCCGGGTCCATATAATTGAGAACCGGACCCGGAACCGACTCAAATAATCGGGTCCGGTTCTGGGTAGTGTACTACCCGGACCCGATGGGACCCATTGACACCCCTAGTTATAACTACACCCGTCATCGACAACAAAACGACAGATACTCCCAACAACAGATCCAGAAAATTTAGGCAACTGTGTATCATAACAATTTACCCTATCGCAAACTCTAACTGGTTTTGGGGTTAAATGTATTCTGGAGATGGAACTTAGTGAATGATCAAAAATTAATAAAGGTTCTAGGGGTGAACTTCAAGTTGAAACCGTGCATGATAGGTGGGCTCAGATGTATAACGTAGTTAGTGGGCCTGTAACAAAACAAGCCGAACAGACCTCTTTCTCCCACTAGTAACAAAACAAGATTTCACCTAAACAAATTCCCGCCGGTAACTAAACAAGGGTTTCACCAAAAACAAATTGACAGCAGCAGTGATCAAAAGATACTTACCAAACCGTGATACACGCAACTGTGATGATGAACAAGAACCCAAATCTAATTGATTTTTTTTTTGTCTTTTTTTTTTTTTTTGATAAAAATCTAGATGTCACGGGACTCCGATTCTTCTAGATTGAAAACCCACAGATGTACATCACAGGAAAAGCCTGCTCTGGTAACCACCTGATATGGCACAGCGGAAACTATTTGAAATAAACCGACACACGGAGAATCCACTCCGGGAATATGACTCAAAATAAGATGAACAACTCCAATCCAGGAGCAAAGTGACGAATAACGATAAATGATGATCAATCTCTCAAAGAGAAGTAAACATGGTCTTAACCAAACATTAGTTTTAAAGCGAGCTAATCCAATCTAAATTGAAACGACAATAGAATTGGCTATTTATAGCCTGCAAACGTGAAAACCTAAAAGACTAAAGTTACTAAACTAGCCTAGGAGAATATTAATCTCATAAAAACAAGATAAACTAAGTAAAGCAACTAATTATCCAAATAACTAAAATACCAAAACTAATAGATATCCAAGATTTAGCCAAATCTGGGAATATATGAGATTTTCCAAAATATGTCCCGTATCAAACAGTGAATATTGAATGCTTTGTTACCAAGGTAACTTAGATTGCAAACCCCGATTTGAAAACTATACAAGGGAGAACTCTAGCAACTGGGAAACCTAATCCCCGTACCTTCTGTGTGATACTAGTTGCGACTAGAGTCGATTCTCCTTTAACCTTAGGTTTTCTCCAAAACCCTGTAGGTTAACGACTTGAAGACTTCATTGGGATTGTGAAGCCAGACCCAACTATTTTCTCTGTAGTTGCGTATTCTGATCATACTTCTACTATCGTGATTGAGTATTATCTTTGCTAAGATTTGTTTGAGATTTATGTCCGATAGGTAAGATTAAAAGTAGTCACAAACATCTCCGTCTCATCGTTTGTGATTCCACAATATCTTGTTTCGCTTTCATACGATTAAGATTATTGTGAGGTGATTGATAATACTAGGCTGTTCTTCGGGAATATAAGTCCGGTTTATCAATTGGTTCATGTGCACCTTGATTTATCAAAAGACGGAAAAAAAATCATAGGTATTTCTGTAGGAGACAGATTTATCTATTCCAATAGACTTTTCTGTGTGAGACAGATTTGTTTATCAAGTTTTCGACTTTGGGTCGTAGCAACTCTTAGTTATGAGGGAGATCAGCTAAGGGAATCAAGTGCGTAGAATCCTATTGGGGTTAGAGATGTAAGGAGCGCAACTGTACCTTGATCAGTGTGAGATTGATTAGGGCTCAACTACATTCCAGTACGAAGTTCATTGGTAGTAGGCTAGTGTCTGTAGCGGCTTAATATAGTGTGGTGTTCAAAGATGGACTAGGTCCCGGGGGTTTTCTGTATTTACGGTTTCCTCGTTAACAAATTTTTTGGTGTCTGTGTTATTTCTTTCCGCATTATATTTTGTTATATAATAGAAATATCACAGGTTGTGCGTTAAGTCCAATCGGTTCTTGATCCGACCTTTGGGTTGTTGATTGAATTGATTGACACTTGGATATTGGTTTGTGATACCATCCAAGTTATTTCTCTTATTCAATCGGGCTAGCAAATTCCTATTTGTTTGATTGCAGATTGAATTGAGAAATAGAGATATAACTCTTTGATATACTTTTATTTAGATTGAGTCTGATTGTCTAGTTGATTCTCTTGAAAGTATATTGGAGTTTGTCCATTCAGATTGTCGAACGAAATATTGGGTGTGGTTGTTAGACCCCCGCTTTTTCAATTGGTATCAGAGCAGGAAAACACGTTTAAGACCTCATAAGTCTGTGTTTGTAGCGATCTGACTCTATGGACATAAGTGTTATCTCAATAAAGGCACCACCAGATCTAGGGATCTCAGAATTCTCTTCTATGACTGATTTACTAAAATCCGCAGAAGAAATTCTATCTAAACCTCCACCAAGTTTAAAATCCCTAGAAGTGTTTTCAGGGCTTGAGGAAAGGCTTGAGAGCTTGTCTCTTGATGTTGAGTTATATCTCCAGAAAGAGCAAGAATCTCTTGATAAGCTAAATCAAGTTATGATGAATAATATTCATGTTGAGGTTGATATTGATCTTCTTATCATTAAAGGTGTTTCTTCTGTCTCCCATGTCTCTGACAAATGGGATAAAATACATGAAGTATCCAAACCTAATCTATCAGTCAGTCCCTTCTTTGAACTTGACTATGTTCATCAGTCAAACCCTGACACACCTTCTCAAGATAATTATACTGCCCTCTCTTATGAGAAAGTCAGGATGTCTCTTTTTATCAAAAGAGTTTCCCTGTGCAGTAGTAAACATTATTTGTAGAAACTGTGTGTTATAAGTTAGAAACAAAGAAATCAGGAACACAAATTATTTTGTGATCTCTTTAAGTTCTTTGAAAAACTTGTAAAAACAGTTTCTTGGGTTTCTCTCAATACCGGAAGCTGTAAGAGTTGTTGGAAAGAAACTCTCTCTTGGTGTCATGGGGTGCAAGGGTGTTCCTCTCTTGTGCTCACGATGAGTTGCTCGGTAAAGGGTTGTTGAGATTTGCTCCAGTTCTCTTGTTCATATTTGCTTAGTCATAAATATGTTGTACTAGAACAAACGAGTCCTTGTCACATATGTACGGTTTAAGTACCCTGGTCTTGTAACCATTACGTGTATGAACCGTGGACCAGAACGTGTTGTGACGGTTCATATACCACCATGTGACATATTAAAGGAGAATAACTCCCTTCATTCTTTTCATCTCCTTCTTCTTTCAGTTCGAGTACGAAAAACAAAACCCAAGAGTCTGAAATCTCTCAAACCATAATCTTTTCAAGTGTTCTTTGTTTGTAACAGGATTTCCTCTGACAAGGCTATCCTTAATTCTCCAAATTTTCTTGTTCCGAAGCTTTATCGACTGTTCACGTACTTGGTAAGTTCTTCTCCCTTCATTGGTTTCTATGGCTCATAGGAAAAGATTATGTGGTGAGAGTTCGGGTACCAACCCCAATCCAAAGAGAAGGTTGGTTGACAGTGATGATGAACTTGTTGATAAGGATTTAGGTATAGACTCTCAACAACCATATTTTGATGCTAGTCATCAAATTAGTTTTATCAACATTTCTGTTAGGGACAGGTATAATAAACTCTCTAATAGTAATTTTGTTATAGAAAGAGTATATGATCGGTCGGTTCAAGAACCAGAATTTCACATGTTCATGGACCAATTTGTGTGGGGTGATATTCATAAAGGTTTTGGGGAATCTTTTCCTGAGATGACCTGTGAATTTTATGCTAATCTTCATGCACCCAACAATACCAATTGCTCTTTCAAAACTTTGGTCAAGGGTATGCTGATTGAGGTTAACCGTGGTGTTATAGCTGAGTTATTATACTTGCCTTTACATCACTCCTTTACTGTTACTCAACCAGAAGGTCAAAGACCAAATAAGAATCAGTTGTCTGAACTGCTCCTAGGAAAGAATGTTCCATGGGTTGAAAGCAAACTATCTGTGGATAATATAAGCTTTCATTTGAAGATTTTTGGTAAGCTGGTTGTTGCTAACTTACTCTCAAGTACTCTTGAAAAAAATCTTTGGAGCAGAACTTTGGCTGAATTGGTTTACCATCTTGTTTCTGGTGAAGAGGTTGATTTCTGTGGATTAATTGTTCGTCAAATGATTCACATGGTTTCACAAAAGAAAAACCCTGGTTTTCCTTGCCTCATCAGCCGAATCTGTAGTCAATTTAACATTGTTCAGCTTGGAACGTATGTTGGTACTCCATCTCTTTTGAGCCAGCTAGACATTAACAAAATGAAGAAACCTGCCAATCCTGAAGTTGCTCGTCTTCTTCAAAGGAATGAGGGCCTGGAGAGACAGTTGGCTCCTGCTATGATAGTTCATCCTGACTTAGCTGAACCATTGTCTAAGATTGCTGAGGACTTTTACCGTGATCTGGATTAATGTCTTTCTTTTCATTTTGTTCAAACTCTTTCTTATGTTAAGTCTGTTGAACTTCTTATGTTGAATTTATTGAAACTATTATTTCTTAATGGTTGTAATAACTTATGGTATTTTAGCCTTGAATGATTATATCCTTCAATTAAAATTGCAAAATATATTAAATCCATAAGAAGTACAGATATATATGTCAAAAGTTAGGTCTTTCATATGTCATTATGCAAATATTGATAAAAGATTGAAAGAACTTTTGACAAACAAAAGTTAGGCCTATTATGTCATATGTAAATATTGATGGAAGATAGGATGAACTTTTGTTTATAAAGATTAAGTCTATTATATGTCATTGTGCAAATAGTGATGAAAAATAGAATGAATCTTTGATTATTCCGCAGTATTGGTCTTTCCCTGATCCACATCTTTGTGTATGTACTGTGTTGCTCCGTAAGTTTTCTTATATTGAGCATGGCCAATTGAATTGATCATTTTCTTTGTGGTTAATTCAATTCATATTTTTGGATACAAATTCATGTTTCATGTTATTTGTTAATGTCCAAAGAAATCCTTATTTTCTTGTAAAAGTAAGGTCGCTCTTGTTGTTCTTTCGGGAATGACATTTAATGGGGGAGAGTTCTTATTTGAACTTGTGCTTAGTTGCCAAATCTTTGTGGGGAGTGCGGCTGTGGAATATTGTAGGAGTTTTCTTGTATCTTTATAAACTCCTTGATGAATACACTAAGTTTCGACTATGTGAAATCATCGAAACAAGTTGATATGTTCTCTTTTGGTCATGAAGTATCTCTATGAAAATTTCATTAGGATCCCACTAGTTTTCATACCTTTGCCAATTTATATTGACAAAAAGGGGGAGAATTAATGTGTAGTTCACACTACAAATACATATGGTTTACAGATCATTATATAAGGGGGAGTGGTTTCCATGTGAGATGAAGTATTGACTAAGGGGGAGTGATACATATCACCATAGTATTGTTGTCAAAGTTGTGATACAATTGAACTTTGATGTTGTGTAATAATACTATGACACTGTATAACAATGATTGAGAGAAACTGTTTTATCATTGTTATTGCTACGGATCTTCAACAACTATGATGCTGAGTTGAACACGTTCAGAATCACTGGAGTACTTGGAAGTGACAAAGATTTCGAGTAATGTTGAAGAACCAAGGGGATCAAGCATTTGGATGAGAAGCTACAAAGTTTATTTATTTTGTAATCCATATGTATTAATAGTTTTGTCACTAAAATTGACAAAGAGGGAGATTGTTAGAGCACTGCTCGGTCGAACTCGCAAGCGTTGCTATCTCAAGCTTATTTGTCAATGTTAGTGATCAAAACTATGAGTCTTGATTTCTAGTCTACTTATAGCGATGTCTCGGACTAGGATAGAGTGTGTAGTTGAGCATTAGACTTCACGACGTTCATCATTTGAAGACGAAGAACTACTAAGGAGAGCTTTTGGAACTTCATCAACAAAAGGTATGTAGAGACTGAAACTCATCTATCACTTGGAAAGTTTATTTCTACTCTATCTCCTATATTGAGACAAAAGTCGTATTGCTATATAGTATTCGATTATGCACATTTGAGATTTCGAGCTGAGTTTAACTCGCTTACATATTTGTCGAAATATGTGTTGGTAAGCTTTCGCTTCGACTAAGTTCATCTTATATTCTTGACGAAAGTCAAAAGATGATCATGTGAAAATCCCCAAGTAACAACTTACATGATTTGTGTGAGACAATTATTTGGTGTAGACTTGGAATGTTTCGTAATGATTATTTCAATAACTTGAAAATTGCTTTGATGTTAATAGTTCGTGAAAACAGCTATTGTCATCCTCTAAGAATGTTTCAATGATTGAAATAGAGTTTAGAACACTTAAACATTATTGGATTATGAACATAGTATGTGTTCTTGCATATATGTAATCCATGTCTGGGAACCATAGTATGCATACCCGTATGCGTACCTGTTGGTTTGTGAAAGTCCGGGTACCTAAGTACACATACCGGTATGCGTACTGGCGTAAGGTTTGGGTCCGAGAATTTCTGCCGAGATTGGAGGTATGCGTACCCGTTCGCATACTGGCGAACCCAAACTTGGTCCGGCTACTTAAGTATGCGTACCCGTTTGCATACTTGAGTGGTTAAAGTTCTAGAATCGGTTGTGACATGAACTAATACATTTATATAATAAGGAATGCAATCTTTTGCAAATCGTGGCTATAATGTTCATGAATTGATTCGAGTGAATCAAACCGATTTTGCTTCAATTGTGTTCTTGTATACTTCTATGAGAATATAGCAATTGAACAACTCTATAACTAGTTTCATTTGAGTCATTTGAACTAGTTGTGGTTAAGATGAATAAGGTTGATATGAAAGTGTTCATATAGCTAACTTTGGTTAACTACTGTTGAGCCAACCTAGTGTACACGTTTAGGTTCGGTTACTCAAACCTAAATGAAGGTACATTTCATTTGTATATAACAAGCTAAGTTCGATCTAACGGTTGAAAGATATAAGCTTGAGTCTAATCAGGTTTTCATCTAACGGTGAATATTGAATGCTTTGTTACCAAGGTAACTTAGATTGCAAACCCTGATTTGAAAACTATATAAGGGAGAACTCTAGCAACTGGGAAACCTAATCCCCACACCTTCTGTGTGATACTAGTTGCGACTAGAGTCGATTCTCCTTTAACCTTAGGTTTTCTCCAAAACCCTGTAGGTTAACGACTTGAAGACTTCATTGGGATCGTGAAGCCAGGCCCAACTATTTTCTTTGTAGTTGCGTGTTCTGATCTTACTTCTACTGTTGTGATTGAGTATTATCTTTGGTAAGATTTGTTTGAGATTTATGTCCGATAGGTAAGATTAAAAGTAGTCACAAACATTTTCGTTTCATCGTTTGTGATTCCACAATATCTTGTTTCGCTTCCATATGATTAAGATTATTGTGAGGTGATTGATAATACTAGGTTGTTTTTCGGGAATATAAGTCCGGTTTATCAATTTGTTACTGTGCACCTTGATTTATCAAAAGACGGAACAAAAATCATAGGTATTTCCGTGGGAGACAGATTTATCTATTCCAATAGACTTTTCTATGTGAGACAAATTTGTTTATCAAGTCTTCGACTTTGGGTCGTAGCAACTCTTAGTTGTGAGTGAGATCAGCTAAGGGAATTAAGTGCGTAGAATCCTGCTGGGGTTCATAGACGTAAGGAGCGCAACTGTACCTTGATCAATGTGAGATTGATTAGGGCTCAACTACATTCCAGTACGAATTTCATTGGTAGTAGGCTAGTGTCTGTAGCGGCTTAATACAGTATGGTGTTCAAAGATGGACTAGGTCCCGGGGTTATTCTGCATTTGCGGTTTCCTTGTTAACAAAATTTCTGGTGTCTATATTATTTCTTTTCCGCATTATATTTTGTTATATAATAGAAATATCACAGGTTGTGCGTTAAGTTCAATCGGTTCTTGAATCTGACCTTTGGGTTGTTGATTGAATTGATTGACACTTGGTTATTGGTTTGTGATACCATCCAAGTTATTTCTCTTATTCAATCAGGCTAGCAAATTCCTATTTGTTTGATTGCAGATTGAATTGAGAAATAGAGATATAACTCTTTGATATACTTTTTTATAGATTAAGTCTGACTGTCTAGTTGATTCTCTTGAAAGTATATTGGAGTTTGTCCACTCAGATTGCCGAACGAAATATTGGGTGTGGTTGTGAGACCCCCGCTTTTTCATTAGGTATAAGTGGAGAAGCTGGATCAAATGGTGTATTTCAACCCCTAAATTTGTTGTCGTTCTTAAATGTGAAGCTATTGGCCTTCTTAGAAACCAAAAAGGTAGACAACGAGATCTCATTTCTCATTTTCTTTTCATTCTTATCGTAGAAGTTTATCCTTAATGTTCAAAACAATTGTTTCTCATGATTTGATTCCAGATTTTGTCAGAGCAATGCTTGGTTGAACCCACAAGTTTTGTTATCTCAAGCTTGATGTCAATGTTAGTTGAACAAAATTATATCTTGATTTCTAGTCTACTAGGTCAAGTTTCGGAATAGGTTAGAATTGGATAGTTGAGTATCAGACATCACCCTCGAAGACTGAAGATCGACGAAGCATTTGGAGAACTACATCAACAAGGTATGTGAAGAATGAACCATTCTATTTTACTCACTATGTCGTATGACTTCAAGTAGATTCATTGCAAACAAGAAATTTATAGTCAAGATTGTCTTGTTAAACATCTCGAAATACGATTCAAGCATTAGATGTTCAAAGGTCCTTAACAATATTAGTTCGAAACAATTTATTATTCAAGAATTAATTTTTGGATCAATTGAAAATAACCAAAACAATGATTATATCATTTGGGAATTTTTCAAACTTCAAAAGAGAGAAATTGAGAACTTTTGTTATTTCGACTCAAGGTAAGTCGGTGAACCAGTTCGCAAACCACGGATGTCTGAATTTCTGGAATACATGAAGGTTGGCAAACCAGTTCGCAAACATTAAGTTTAGAAGGGACTTTTCACGAACCGTGGTGATCTGAACTTTTTATGATGGTAGAAAAAGGCTAACAGTTGAAGAACCTGGTTCACGAACTGTGTCCATCTGAGTTTACCAGCCGAGTAGGGTTGAAGAACCCGGTTCATGAACCGTTTCACCCCGACTCATGAACAGCCTATACGGTTGACGAACCGTTTCGTACCAATGGCCCCAGTAAAAGTTTAGTAGATGCTCAAAGACTTATTTTTTAAATATGTTTAGTATTTATATGACTCTTATAAACACCTCTAAGACATCATTTATCACTAAAGCACTTGTGTATGTGTATCATGATTAAATTCTTAAGTGTTTAAATTAACATCAAATTGTTTATACTCCCTCAATTTCAAAAAAAATAGGCTTGTTTGGTTTGCACAAAGATTAAAAGAACTAATCATTGTAGCCATTTTTTCATACTTTTTCCTAATTTATGCTTGGTCATATTGATTTGATATTAGAGGGAAGTGGTCCCCTCTTTGTATTAAGAGAGTTAAAGAAATGAGAGAAGTGGTCCCTCTATGGGTAAACTAGTAAACAAATTACATTTGACTTTCCAAATAAGGAAGCAAGCCTATTTTTTTGACATATCCAAATAAGGAAACAAGCCTGTTTTTTAGAAACTGAGGGAGTAGTTCATAAGGCATATTTGACAGAACAGTCATTATACACGGTCCGTAATTGGACCACTGTGTATATTCTTCTACGTGATTTTGTTAAAGCACTGCTTGGTTGAACCCATAAGTTTTGCTATCTCAAGCTTGTTGTTAATATTAAATGATCAAAACTATATCTTGATTTCTAGTCCACTAAGTCATGTCTTGGACTAGGTTAAAATTTGGTAGTTGAGTACCATAATTCATCCCAGAAGACTGAAGATCGACGAAGACATTTGGAGAACTTCCGTTTCAGGTATGAAGACCGAACCATTCTATTTTACTCACTATCTTATGAGACGATGTCGTATGACTTCTAGTAGATTTACAAAGAAGAAGTTTCGAGTCAAGGTTGTCCTGTTAAAAATCTCGAAATATGATTCTAAGCAAAGATGTTCAACGATCCTTAACAATATTACTTCCAAAAAAATTATTGTGTCAATTAATTTGTGGATCAATTGGAAATCGCCCACACAAATGATTTCATCACGCAGGAATGTTTCAAACATCATAGAGTGAAATATTGAACTTTATGATATTTCTACTCAGGGTAGGTTGGCGAACCAGTTTGCAAACCATAGATATCTGAGTTTCAGAAATACATGAGGGTTGGGGACTGTTCACGAACCGTGGTGAACTGAAATTTGAAAGTTGGTATTAAAGGCTAGCAGTTAACGAACCCGGTTCACGAACTATGGTCAACTGATTTCGGTAGTCTTGTAGGGTTGGCGAACCCGGTTCATGAACCATTGCACCTCCTGAACAAGCCGGTTCACGAACCGTTGTACCAACTGTACCAGTTTAAGATTTTAGTATATGCTCAAAGTCTTATTTTTAAAATATGTATAGCATTACTAGAACTCTCTCAAATACTTTTAAGATTTCATTGATCACTCAAACACTTATGTGTGTGCATCATGATTAAATTCTTAGGTGTTTAAATGAACACCAAATTGCTTTAGTTCTTTGGCATTCTTGCCTAACCGAACAATCATTTACACGGTTCCAGAACTATTCCTTAGTGTATATTCTTCTTTTGTATTTTCAAGACCTAAAAGTGTTTGCTTGATTCTCAAATTATCTTAGCTAAGGGATTCTCAAGTTATCTTAGCTTGAATTCTAAGCAACCCCTGGTCCTTTAAAATCTATAAATAGAGATGCGCTTTCATATAGGAATATCAATCCCTGATACTTTGTGACCTAGTTGATTCTAGAGTCGTCCTCTGTAGGATAGGTTTCCTCAGAGAAACATAATTAGGTCTAAGACTAAAACATTTCGCTTTGGGGATTCGTGAAGCCAGGTCCGACTATCTTTACCTTGATAGTTCGTGTATCCTGATATTTCTTTCTTGTTATCGAGGTTTTCATAATCTCTTTAAGGCAAGATAGATAGTAATCACAAAGTTCTCTTCGTCTCAGACTTTGTGATTCCTCAAGATAAATATCTGAAAACTGATCTTAATTGTTCTTTTGAAGATTGTTCTTGAGAGGTGGTTAAGAATCTAGGCTGCTCTTTCAGAGTCGTAAGTTCCGGATTTGTGAGGTTTCCTAGCTTTATCAATTACAAACAGATTTCCTCACCTTGATCTTTGATTTAAATGGAAATTGAATAGGCTTATCTGTTAGAGGCATATTGGTATCAAAAGTCTTCACTTAGGTTGAAGCAAATCTTATGATGTAAAGGACGTCAGCTAAGGGAATCAATTGCGTAGAGCCATGTGAGGTTCAAGAGACGTAAGGAACGCGACTGTAACTGAATCGCTTGGAGGGTAGATTAGGTCTCAACTACATTCCAATCCGTATACTGTAGTGTTTTAATACAGTTTGGTGTTTAAATATGGACAAGGTCCCGGGATTTTTATGCTATTGCGGTTTCCCCGTTAACAAAACTTCTGGTGTCTTATGTTTTTACCTTTTTCCCATTATATTGTGTATCTTTATAATTGGATTTACATAGGTTCGTACATATTCAATCTAAGTAGAAACGCCCGTTTAATTGTAATCGATTACGAGACTAGTTCTTGTAGAATTCGCATCTTGAAAGATAGATAACAAGTTTAATTGCTTGGCGAAATTCCGATTGGATAATTTGGATACGACTAGATTGATCTTGGATATTGATTTTTGAGATCGTCCAAGTACTCTGCTTAACAATCAGGTTCAAGGACTATGTGTCTATATACATACTGATTGAGTAAATGTTAGAGATATAAACCCTATATACATATTGTCAAGGATCATTCAGTTAATCTACTTGCAATTGTATTAGGTTTTTTCCATACAGGTTGCCAAAAAAAAAAGTTGGGTGTGTACTTGGTACCCCTGTGTTTTTAATTGGTATCAGAGCAGACAAACATTGTTAGATCTAATAAGTCTATGTTTGAAGCGATTTTTACTATGGACAAGAGTGCAATCTCTGACAATGTACCATCAGACCCAGGGGATTTAGAATCTTTCTCAATAGTTTATTTTTTAAAATATGCCGAAGAACTTCTGACAAGTCCATCTCCCGTTCAAAAAACCCTTGAAGTATTCACTGATCTTTAGAAACAATTATAAAATTTTACTTATCATGATGTGGACTCATATCTGCAGAAATTGATAGATTGAATAATATCATGATGGATAACATGTTTGCTGAGGCAGATATTGATAAGTTATAAGTGAGTATAATGCTCCCTCTCCTTGTGATGTGAAAGAACTCATATTTGCGATTTCCTCGTTAACAAAATCTTGTGTGTGCTTTTACTTTACTTTTCGCACTATGATTATTGTTTTGGTTATAATAAAGTAAACGCACTGTTTGATCCCATAATTTGGTTCGATTTCGAACTAACACTATATACCAAGTGTACATCTTGTGGTTGTCATATTCTTGATAGTTCATGTCTATATTAGATGGCACAAGGTGTGTCTTGAATAAGCTAATATCGAAAAGATTGTGGTGTACTTGGTATCCTCGTTATTTTACTTTAAAAAGACCAGTAGTTTCCCCTTTAAGAACCACTGGAAATTTGATATTTAAATCCACCGCTTTATCCAACTTCTAAAAAGGTTAACCAAAACCAAACTTTGCCAAAGCCAAATCAATGCAATTCCAGTAAATATTATCAAAATCCTTTTCAAAATCCCATTATTTATTGAGGTATTTTCTAAAAGGGTCATATATTAGATGTCAAATTAGGGTATGGGTCGCCAAACATGCCATTAATGCACTAGGGTCATAGACTGACTTTGACGGACTGATCTTTATATAAAAAATACCTTATAAAATTGTTAAAGGACATAATATCATTACCTAATTAGAAACTTAACTAGCTATACAGAGACATTACATAGAACACCTTAATTATATTCTCGGAGATCTTCTTTCAAAAATAGCTATCAATTTTCCAATGCATTGCCTCACCTGTTATGGTAGACATACATACACAATCGCAATTAGAAAGGAGAGAGTGTGAAGTACACCATTAACTTTTTCATTCGGAAACTTGTATGGACAAACTTGTTACAATCAGTAGTATAGATTAACAGATGAGATCATGTACCTGAGTTGTAGAACATGTTTACTTGGACGATCTCACAAATCAATATCAAAGTATTAACCTAGTATATGTACCCGAACTGTATGTGAATTGAATTTCAACAAGATCAAGTCTTGTATTTTGTATTTAAAGATACAAAGTTTCAAAAATAAATCTAGTAATTTCAAACAGTCTTTTAGGTTGAAAAAACTGTCTAGGTTTTTTAACGTGCTGCTTGTGATATTTCTGTTATAAATATAAACAATATAATGGGGAAAAGGAATAAAATAAGATATCAGAAATTTTGTTAGCGAAGAAAACTACAATGTGCTGAAAAACCCCGTGACCTAGTCCAAAAGTTGAACGCCACACTGTATTAAGCCGTTACAGACTCTAGCTTACGTACTATCAGACTTCGGGCAGAAATTTTGTTAAGACCAAATAGACCCTACGAGTAACTCAGCTTCAGTCGTGCTCCTTACGTCTCTTGGACCTCGTAAGAACCTGCGCAGCTTGACTTCTATAGACGACGTCCTTTATAGGCCTAGGAGTCTGCATCAACCTAAGTGAATTTTTTTGACTATTCTGCCTCTAACAGAAAGCCTATTTGATTTCCTTCAGAAAGATATTAAATCAAGGCAATGGAAATATCTAGGCTTCTGGGGGATCTTCAAGGAAAAGAATCAAGCAAACTCAACAATTAGGACAACTTACCCTCTTCAAAGGTTATAGATATGCCTAATCTATTCTACCTCACAAGAACAATCGTAAACAAACCAAAACACAAGTGGTTTAGATTTCTATCTTTTGGAAGCACAAATTCTGAGACGAAGAGTACTTTGTGATTTCTATCTATCTTCTTTCTGGTCTATAATTCGGAAACTGCAACAATAAATAAGAATAATATCCGGATAACAAAGAACTATCAGGTAAAAGATAGTCTGACCGGACTTCACTAATCCCTTAGTGGAGTCTTTCAAAGTCGTAACCTAATACAGTTTCACCAGAGGAAACCTAGATTTTAGATGACGACTCTAACCGCAACTAGGACACAGATTTTCCAAGATTGAGATTCTAGTTTGCAGGAAGTCCTCTAATTATATTGATGAATAAGGCTTGCTAGCTTACAAAAAAAGCTAGGTTCGTGAACTAGTTTCCATGTTTACGAATTACTTTGTAACCAAGCAAGATTAATTCTCCATATAGATTGTTCATGTGAAAAGTTTGCTTCGAATCACAAAGAAAAAATGTACAACCATATATTAGTCTAAGTACACATTATGCACCAAGTGGGTTCCTTAGAAATAATGGTTATGTAGTTCCGGAATCGACAAGCATAATTGGAGTACAAAAATATCTTTTTCTTTCCATTAAAAACCGAAAATACCCTATCAATAATTTAAACTTTTCAATGGTGAGTTTCATATATATAAAAAGAAAATTGGGCTAAAAAAAAAAAGAATTCCCCGTGCAAAGATACTCCTAAAAGTAAAAATATCCAAATATCATCTAGGACAAATAATATACTCCCTTCATTGCATATAGATAGATAAATCAAAGAAACAAAGACCAAAAATGGCTACTAGTAAAAGGTGGGTGCAGTATATATGCTTTGAAACATTAGAAGAAAAAAAGCAAAAAAATAAATAAAAAGCTTTGGAAAATCTTCTCCTTCGTTCGCGTCGTTCAGGAAACGGATGCTGCACTTGTACACTTACGAAGTGTTGGTACTCGAAACTGATAGCCACAAATTGGGCAGCGGCTCTTTGCATCAAGGGAACGTATGATGCATCTGGTGTGGAAGACATGTGTACATGGAAACTCCGAGAGGCTAATAACGTCTCCATCATTCTTCTCGTCATAGTCTTGCAAACAAATCGAGCATTCATCACCCGTGTCGTTGGCTCCATCGAATTTCTTCATCTTTAATAAGTTAAAAAACGATCCATAATTACGTGAAAAGAATTGCCCTATCTCAGGGGTTCTAAGGTATTTCATATCAATAAAATCATGAGAATGACGAACTTCAACGTCGTCGTAATGATCAAAAGTTTCTAGTACTTTTACGACTTGTACAGGGATGATAACAGATAACAAACTAGGCTTCCCTTCTCCGTCAGCTCGCAAGGAAGGGTATTTCATGAAGAACGACGTAAGATGTTGTTTGCAGTAATTCAAAGCAGATGTGTCGAGGGTCCGGTCAGGAACAAAATCTTCAATAGCAGACATGATTGAGGTAAGATCGCAGTTACCCAAAATATCCGAAGATAATAAGTCATCGTATTTGATAGGAAACAGTTTCACGACCGTAGGTAGTTCTTCCTGCGAGAAAGTAACTCCGGGAGGAACTGCGGCGGAGGTTGTTGGGATGGTTGCACCAACACTATAGGCTGCGTCTCGCTCGCCATAATCCTTTTTTTTTTTTTTTCTTTATTAGAAAAGGAAAATATATTAGTTAGCAAATATGGTACAAGAGATTTACAATATCATTTTTATTGAACATATTAGAGGAAAAGCTAGCATTCCGCACTTTTTGTTGCACTTACTTGTAAGGACATATGTTGCAGATTTTTGATTCTTGCTTCCTTAGCCATGAGATCTGCTGCTGAGTTATATTTTCTTTTTATGAAGCTCACTTTCGCCTGGGGGAGATTTCTCAGGATATTTTTTATTTCCAGTAAAGTATTCTCGGCCGTCCAAAGAATTTCTGAGCTATCCTTGTTAATATTGTCCGCTAATTCCTTGCAATCGGTGACAATTGAGACGCTAGACAAAATGTTTTCTTGTAACCAAGCGGTCGCTTTGAGAAGAGCTTTTGTTTCCGCATGGAAAGGTGAAGACGCCCACTCTATGCCTGCAGAAATGTGCATAAATGCTTCTTGATCCACTGAGTAGAGAATAAAGGCATAGCCCATCGATAGGTCTTCTTTCTTAAATGAGGCGTCGACAAAGATAATCCAATCCGAATTTAATTCAGACCAAGAAACTCTTTTTGGTAGCTCCTTGTTCGAAAGAATCTCCTTAGATCTGATGTTTGGGGGAATTGATTGCAAGAATCTATTTATCTGTTCAATTAGGTTGGTTGGGTTCGGTGTAATTTTTTCAAAAACCACTGAACATCTGTATTTCCAAATGAACTAGAGAATCGTGGAAATTTTCCCTGTTATTTGAGATAGATATCCAGATCGATTACAAGGAGCTACCAAAAAGAGTTTCTTGGTAGTTCTGGTTGGGTTCGCCATAATCAACTCTTTGTATTACTCTGATAACGTGAATTTCTATTACAACTTGAGTTTGATTGATAGAATTCTTATTATGGTCTCTACAATGAACGGTGGGTGCTGGCATATTCATCCAAGATCTGCTGAACATGGTGCAAGTCCATGTTGGACCCTCCATAGTGTGTATTTGGAAGAGAAAAACGAAGAACTTGTCCCGAGCACGATGAAAAAAAATTCTTAAACCTAAACCGTTTCTTGGTGTGTGGAGCTGGGTGATTTTGTAACTCTAAATTTATAGAAAGGGATTAAGTGATTTATTTCCAGTTTTAACACGAGTTCTATTTTCTCTAACTTCTGTAAGAACCATCAAGCAGAGGCCTGCTACTACTAACCTAGCTAGGCAAAAGAAATAAATTCTCCCACCCCGATGAAAGTGGGATTTGATTTGAACCATAGACCTTTTGGTACAACTAAAGCCACCTGTCTGACCAACTCAATCATAAGATCATTGTTTTGCCACCAGTTAGATACAGCAGCATCCCCCATCAGTGTTTATAAAGGCATCATCCACATAAATCTTTTTGTGTGAAGTATGAGGAATCCATTGTCTTTGATTTGTAGAAGGTTCAGTCTTTCAGATGTTGAAGACTTGACGTGCTCAAACGAGAAACTGGCTGATCAAGTGTAGTGCATTGACTCTCTGGTGTGCAGTTTGAAAGCAAGACCAATCTTCATAAGCTTGTGATAGAATTGCAGTACCAGAGAATTCTTACTGCTCAAATAGCATTCTATTCCTCAATATCCAAATGTTCCAAAGAGTGCAAGCGCCAGCATTGTAAGTTTTGAAATTATCATCATGAATAAAGAGTCTTGAATCTATATTGCTTGGTGGAATATCCAGATTAGTGGGGGGAGTCTTCAAACACTTCTGAAATAAGCAGATTCAATGAATTAATGATCGACTGATTCTATAGCTGACAGGGTTACATTCATTTATAAAAACGGTGTATGTCATACCTTACAGCAGTGCCATCATGTACAAGTTGCTACACAAAAGTTTGAATTCTAGGAGAGATTTGTTTATCTCTTCAAAATAGTTCCCAGGAAAACTCTGCAACAGCTGAGGATGAATGTACCTGTAGGTGTTTTTAACCAAAACAGTTGATATTGCACTTCATTGTCATCCATGATGTGGATGGAACTGATAGCAGAAACCTCAGTTGGAGAGAACAGTGAGCGCAGAACATTTCAATCCCATGTTAGTTGTTGTAGTGAACAATTCAGAAACATACTTGATGATAGATTGTGGAATCAAAATAGAAGGTTTGAAACCTGGAATCTGGAATCCGTGGGTCTTCTCATATTCTGATAGAAGAAGCATTTCCAGCAAGCCAGCAGCAGTTGTCTGCTAGAAGTTATGTCCCCACCAGAAAGACCTTTGTATCTTCGTTATATGTTGAAGAACACCTTATGGAAGACTACAGGTACCTATTGAGAGTGTTGCAATAGAAGATAAAACTGACTTTGACAGCACAGTTCTACCACCAGATGATATATATTGTTGCCTCCAACCAAAAAGTTTTGAACTAAATTTTGAAATGAAGAAGTCGAAGGATTTCGTACATCAAATATTTTATAATTGAAATTTCGTGGGCTGACTTTTAAGTTTATAACTTATTGTAGCAATCTACTCTCTTGTGCCTTCTTTGACAGTTTTTGGGCAGAGTAACCCCTTAGAAGGGCGGTGGTAGCTGGTAACTTTCTACTTTCTGCTCAACAAAATCAACAACAAAAAAAAAGATTTTAATCCAAATACCAGAACCACTTACCTGAAGTTAATAGAAAAATGAATGCATGATCAACATAGACTAAAAAGAGATAAGTAATGAGAATTTCAAAGATGTTACCAATAGTATAGAAAAGGAGAGAAGGGAAGACTTCCAAAATTTCATTCAGAAGACAGAGTTTCTTGCTTCAGGTTTAAAAATCCAATCTAAGACAGCAACACTTACTGCTGTAAGAAATCAGTCATTCACTTACAAATATTTACAGACTTAAAAACATAAGATCATGCACAACCTCCATAATCCACATATCAGAAGAAATCATGAAACAGAAACTTGCTTCAAAAACCTTGACCAGGGCGTCCGTAAAAATGGATCTTTTTATAGCAAAATTTGCAATAAATTAGCTCCACTTGATAATGCATGTTGAACCATCTAGAGTACTAACACTGCACCATTCGAATAAAGCTATTTTACCAATACACTTTTTTTTTAATACGAAAAGGATTTTCTTGATAATTAAATTTCAGAGTTTTATGCTTCTGCTTGGATACAATTCTCAATCCTTAATGGAAGTGAGTTGTTCCAATCTGTTCTACATAATAAATCTAAAGAATGTTTGGCGGCTATATGTGCCACATATTTGCATCTCTTAGAACAAACGTACATTGCCAAGAATCAAAATATTGAAGTAATAGATACAATCTCCTATAAGATTGTTATGAATCCAGTGGACTGCACTTCTGTTTGCATTAGCTGCCATCACTACATTACTGCAAAGATACCCGAGGATGATCGAGTTAAATATTACGGACTTTGCAGAAGCCAGAAAGCTTTGCTCCATAAAAATGTTGTGCCAAAGTCAAATCCCATGCTTATTGCAGTAATGGCTTTGGCACAATTCGTTATATTTAGTTCGAACATCTTTAGGTATCTTTGAATCTTAACTCAAAAATAAAGGTGTCGTGCCACTTCCATCTGCTGAACTACTTGTTGAGAAATTTAGATATCAAGATGGGGTTCAATTGATCATCATAATCCAACAAAATGAATAACATTAAATTCAACTGGTTTGAGTTCTAATATAATCCAGGACGTAAATGCACAGATGTGAAACCCTCTGAAATGCACTAAACCATGTATCATAAAGAAAACCTAAAAATTAAACCCCAAGCACCAAACCCAAGAACTAGTAAACTTAGCAACAGCTTGATATACCCTCAGAAACAGCATGATTAGCTAATTCGCTAGTAAGAACAGAACGAATCACGAGAAGTGTTAGTTGGTTTCTTACCTTCCTTGCTAGTCTCTTCGATTCCGCAGCAAGAAATCACTGAATCTCCAAGAAACACCGCCTCTCGTTCAACCCACTACTAGCATTCCGCTGGTCACAGCTTCCAGGAGAGACAAGGCAAGGAATAGGACCGAAATCGATTAGCGGCATTTAAGAAGCTGAATACTCACAGTTGCAAAAATGATCCCTATCTTGAGCCACCTGCATACAAAACCTTTCTAAGGTTTACAATTGTGTTCCCATTACTGACAGTCATAGCTGAATCTCAATGCCGTAGATTATCTAAAGTTGGAAGGTGGCATAAGAATAAGCTAAGGCCACATAAATAACAGTAACCTAAACTAATTGACACCTTCCAATTAACCTTTAGAATGTGAATGTCTAAGCTGAGCTGCTGAAGTAACCGCGAGGCTACCCATCCACTGTTAATAACATTACTATATCTTCCTTCATTCACTTGGTAACCCATTTGAACTTACTCAGTGAACTCTAAGCAACTAACATATAGCTATTCACTGGTGACTTGCTGAATCTAACCAACAACAGCTGTAATCTTCATTTTATTTACTTTAGGTTTATATGATAGAAAACTGGATATAAACTAGATAGAAAAACAGAATTATACCCACTTTCAGATGTCGGATTCATTCCCACTAACAAGATACCGAAACTGATTACATTTAGGAACATTGAACAGACTACTTAGAAAATATGAAACCCTATACCCGAATCTGAAACCGCTAAAACAAAAGAAAACCCAATTTCTATAACCAAAAGAACAGAAACAGTGATTCAGAACTAGCTAGTAAATTTGCTAATGAGGTGAAAACTTTAAAATTTAGCAAAATCTTAATTACTGTTTCAAATTTAAATCCAGATAAACCATCAGATTTCACAAATGGGTTTCATTTGATTCATTTGCAGAAATTAGACAATTGATTTCACTGACAAGATATTTTGATTAGAAATTGAACAAATTTCATAACATCTGAATTACTACTTACATTATATGAAACCCTAATTCAACCCCCAGACTGAAACCATCAAAACAAAAGAAACCCTCAATTTCTAAAACCTAGAAAAACAGAAACAACGATTAAGAACTAGTAAATTTGGTAACAGCTTTAGTACCCTCAGAAACAGCATGCTTAGCCAATTCACCAGGAAGAACAAGACGAACAGCAGTTTGAATCTCTCGAGAAGTAATAGTTGGTTTCTTGTTGTACCTTGCTAATCTGGATGATTCAGCAGCAAGTTTCTCAAAGATATCATTAATGAAACTGTTCATGATTCCCATAGCTTTGCTTGAAATACCAATATCAGGATGAACTTGTTTTAGAACTTTGAAGATGTAGATCTTGTAAGTCTCAACTGATTTCTTTGATTTCTTCTTCTTCTTATCTGCTGTTGAAGCATCTTTGCTTGGTAACTTCTTCTCGGCTCTGGGTTTCTTCTCTGCTGGTGCTTTCTCTGCTTTCTTTTCTTCTGCTGGCTTCTTCTCAGCTGTTTTTTTCTCTGCTTTGGGTGCCATTACAGAAACTGATCGAAGGAAATCTGAAAATCTTAAGTGGGTAAGAGAGAGAATTATCTATGGAGATAAAAAATAGAGTAATACTCCCTCGGTCGTGGTTTATTTGTTTAAATTGTGGATTTTTTTTTGTCATAATTTAGTTATCATATTTTTTTTCATTTTATCCTAATCTATCTCTATATTGGAATCAGGTCATGGTATTAAGAATTGTGTAATTCTATTTTCTATACACAATCTTAAATAATCCTCTCTCTATATATCCTATATATCCTTTTTGTGTTTTGAATTCTTACCAAAAAACTAATATGTAAAAATTATGTATCTTAAATACTAGTTCGGGGTAATTTTGGAAAAAAAAATTCCTCTCTCTGATTTCCTTAATCTTTGCGCAAATTTTGCAAGCAAACTAGGAGGAATACTACATGTGAAATGATTCAAAGCGGACTTTGGGAATTTATTATATAGAGATGCTGCTGGAACCTGATTGGTTTCTTATGCTTCACGCGGATCGATATTTAAACCGTTGATTAAATTAGAAGTAATGGACGGATCATATGAGAGAAGCTGGGTATTATCCCGGTAGTGGTGGAGTTTGATCGGTTCGTTTAGTTTCATACGGATCGATGATGTGGACCGTGGATTGGTGTGAAGATTTATGGGACCGACAAAGAAAGAAGTGGGGGAAGCTTTGGCTATTGAGTTTAATTTTATTTTTATTTTTCCCGAACAAACATCGTATATGGGTGTACAAATTAACAAGATCGATATTGCTATTTGACCAGCTAGATAATAGCTGATTTTAACGTGGCAAGATATTTGATAAAAAGATGCGAATTTTTGTTGTGCCATGTCATAGAGAAAAAACAAAGTAAAACAATGTGTTTTCTTTGTAGTTTGGGCGTTAACTATCTTCTATCTCCTATCTTCTCAGGATTTCCATCTTAGTGGTTCACATTTCATATCCACAATAATCTTTATGATCAAACTAATGTATATTGTTTTCCATTTTCGACATGGAAAATTAGGTTAATTAAGTTTTTGCCAAGCTTGAATCTATTTTAACCTTTTTTAATTCCATTAAACAAAAATTAATCAGATTCGATCCATACTGAATTTATTCCGGTATTGAAACTCAATTGCACAAATTAGGATCTTTGTTGTTACTTGGAAGAGCTTATGGTAATATGGTTTGATTAAAAGGAGAGAAGATTAATAAGAGAGAATTTATAATCTTCGAACAAGCAATATCTTTGATTGATGATTGAAATAGAATTTCAATATACGTGACATATGTCTTCTCGTAGATATATGACGACTCTAAATCTGGCTCTTAAATAGATCATAAATGTTATAGGATCATATGTGACGGCATAAAAATCATAATCAGTGCATGAAAACAAACAGTGTAAAATATCTAAGGCGTGGTTAGTTGATTTGATGACGTGGTTAGGAAGAGTGGCCACTTCAGTCCACCACATAGGATGCTACGTTGGATCATATGTTAAGAAGTTGTTAAACAATGTTCATGTAGCAAAATCGTTAACCAGACCTTTTTTAGTGAACCTTTACATGTATACGGGTATACATGTTAACAAGACCATAATTTTGTTGTCATCCTCCAACACTACTTTACTGATCCTCTTATCCTCTATCCATCGAGCATCCAGGAACAGAGAGGTAGAGCTTCAGCTTGATCTACATCTCTTACTATTACTGTCCAGGGCATGGCTTCCAGAAAAGCTCTTGAATGATTGCGAACAACATTAGAAATACCAGCTTTGTTAGTATGGGGACTAACAGAAGCATCAATATTAATCTTTAACTAATAAACAGGAAGAGGTTTCCAATAGTTATTACCAATATGCATGTTAGAAACTGAATTATGGTTAAGAAAATGACTGGTATGAGAACTTATAAATTTGTTGAATGATGGTCCAAGGAAATTGATGTTTCCCGTTCAAGATCTTCGAACATCTACTCTTCCAAATGTGCCACATTGTTATCACTGCCAGATTAAGCAAGTTATTTATGGCAATTGGTATACTAAGTTATCTCTATTTGACCAAGACAGATCCATTCTTGGATATTATCAAATTTGAGAGCTTCCTGAAGAATTGTATTAGAAACACTAAACCATATAGCTCGATTAAATGGACATTGATCAAAAGATGATCTTTGGTTTCAAGACTGTGATCACACATCATACAATGAGGATTTTCCACTTTAGCAATTCTATGAAACCGAGCAGCAACTGGTAATATATCCCTGGCAATTTTCCAGATGAACATTTGACATTTGTAAAGAACTCCAATATGCCAAATCATAAGCCACATCTTTTGCTGCTGATCAGTAATCACTTGGCTAGAATTTTGCAATAAAATAGTCGTGTAAGCCGAATTTACTGTGAACCTCCCATTTTTGGTCAGAGACCATCTCATTCTGTCTTCGAATAGTTGTTGAGGTATCCTGATGTTCTCTATCTGGAGAATATGTTCACTTGTATAATTTTTTTTTGCAGTTTATCTGTTCTCCAGCTTCTATTCTCATGATCAATAAATTATGCTACTTTAAGATTAGTTTGCTGAACAATAAAAACAGGAGGCTAATAATCTTTAGCAGACACATTACCAAACCAATTACTTTTATGAACATTAATAATGGAACCATCTCAAATCTCCCATATGTGAAATCTTCTAATCCATTTTAAACCTCTTTGATTGTCATTTCAAATCCACGTGCCTTTCTTTTTAACTTTCCCATAGATAGGATCAATATTCCCGAAGTACCGAGCTTGTAAGAGTTGAACCTATTTTGCATCTTTTTCATGAATCATTCTCCAAGCTAATTTTGGTAACAGAGCTTCATTTAAATATCTAATATTCTTAAATCCTAAACTCCCCAATCTTTTTGGTTTATTCAACTCCTGCCGCCCAATTACACAGCATCCTTTAGAGTTAACTTTATTCCACCAATAATTCCTTTGCAGTGCCTCCATTTTCTTAATTGTTTTACCTGGAACTTGCATACAACTCATTTAGTATTGAGCCATAGAGCCAACCACAACTTGAATCTGAGTACTTATGCCAACCCGATTTACTAACTTCCCCTGCCAAGATTGAAGTCTAAATCTCATTTTATCTAGTGACTCATCAAAACATGCATTCTTATTTTTACTTATAAAAAGAGGTATACCCAAATATTTCTCCTTCAACGACATCCTTTGCATCTTTACCAATTCAGTGAGATCTTCTTTAGTTTTCTCATTTAAATTGTTGCTAAAATGAATACTTGATTTACTAAGACTTCCCATTTGACCAGATACTTCAAAGAATTTGTTGATAATCTCCATCAAATTAAGAACAAAATTTCTTGAAGCAGATGAGAAAAAAATGCAGTCGTCTGCGAAAAAAAAGATGAGAATTTAAGGACCTGCAGTAACTGGCTGTAAGAGTGAGATCTATCCAGTTGCTTCAGCTACCTGTAACATCCTACTAAGAGCCTTCATACATAGAATAAATATGTAAGGGGATAATGCATCTCCTTGCCGGAGACCTCTCGAAGGAGTAAAAGAATGAGTAGGAGATCCATTTAGAAGTATTGAAATTGAAGAAGTACTTATGCACTGGTTAATTAATTGACACCACTTGTCATTGAAACCCAAACATTGCATAACCTTAATAATAAAAACACATTCCATTCTATCAAATGATGTAGCCATATCCAACTTTATTGCAACTGCACTTGGATAAGCTTAGGTTTTTGAAAAGACGAGGGTACCCAAATATACCTCGATCTAAAACTTTTCCACCTATAAGTCCTTTCTCCGAAAGTGATTGTCTATGGACTGAGTCGAGACAATACAACTAATCGGTTCACACTTCGTGTGATCGTCTATGGATACTAGATCGAGACAATACAACAACGAAGTATGTGTACTTGATAATAGGTTCGGACTTAACCAAACACAATAGGATTCCTATCAAGTAAATAGGAATTAACGTTTGTGTATTTTACTTCTAATTATAATAAAACAATTATAATTGCGGAAATAGAAAAGTAAAAGACATGGCAAGATTTTGTTAATGAGAAACTGCAAATGTGGAAAAACCCCGGGACCTTGTCCAGAATTGAATACTCTCAAAATTAAGACGATATACAAAATCTAAACCAACTTCGTATAGTTGAGACCAAGCAACTAAACCTATAGTTCACCTAGTTCCCTCAGTATCCCTGCGCCTCCAACTTGTAATAAGTCACGCACTTGAAACAATTCCTTTGGTTCGTATTCCAAACAGTAAAGGAACAACAAATATGTTCGGTAACAACTCTTTTCAAACAACGTGATATGAGTTTGACAAAAGGCTCTTCCGTTTATCCCAATAAACTCCTTTGTCAGGTTCTTAGATCTATCTATTAAACAACTACAAAAGTAATTGTCTAGACTATGCAATCAATACTTTGAATCGCAAAGAATTGTATTGATGTCGATCTACTCAACTAATCAATCAAGATTATCACAAAGATAAACCGATTATAGTTGGATTCCCAACCGATCAAGTTTTGTGCACACCAAAGATTATGAACTCAAATAAGAAATCATCTCTGTCTTCAAATCTTCTTAGTTCTTCAATAAACACCTTCACACAAACAACTTGAATCTCTTGTGATCAATCACACACAGAACGGAGTCTGTTAACAATGGATTATCACAAGACGTCTTTAGATCTAAAAATAGTTCTAAAGATCCCCGTCGATACTTCGATCTAGTTTGAGTGAATCTTATATCAGAAGAGAAGATTCTCAAGCATAAACAAACTAGGTGCAATCAAAGTTCAACAACCGTTAGTCAATCAAATCAATCGAAAACTAATAATAAACTGCAATTATCTAGATTCCCACCAACGGTACTCATAGAGCTTCCCAATCCCAAAGAAGTCTTTAAAATGAGCGGTCGTAAGAGATTTCTCCTAATTAGGGTATTTTCCTCTCCGAATAGACGGCTCCACCAGTAACAACACAACTAGGTAGTTTTGCTGGCTCTGAGGATTAGTTTGCTTGAAATGCAAACTTCAATATTTATAGACCAAGGAAGTTTGGACACCAAGGAATTTCCAAAACCGAATATTCTCAAAGATATGCAATAAAGTCCAAATCGGTTTTCATAATTCCTGGAAATGCTCTGTCCAAATATTGACCGAAATCTCAGTAGAAAATCTCTAATTAGTAAATGCACATTACCAATTTTTATTTTCTAAAGATATTTAATTGCTGGAAATTAAAAGCATATAAAACTGAAAGCCTTAATTAAAAGATTCTCAATTTATTTCGATCCGGGATTCTCTTT
Source organism: Papaver atlanticum (assembly GCA_023531105.1). NCBI lineage: Eukaryota > Viridiplantae > Streptophyta > Magnoliopsida > Ranunculales > Papaveraceae > Papaver > Papaver atlanticum. Next base: position 2,716,350 of record JAJJMB010017752.1, on the reverse strand, counting down.
AGTTATTAAGGAATATCTTTGAACAATAAAAGGTAAAAGTTACTGCACATGTTCAAAGTATGTCGACATCTTTACTTTGTAAATCCTTTTTCATATTTACAATCTTGGAACCGATTTTCCACACTTCCAAACAAGTTTAGAATTGGTTCATCTGACTTCCAAGAACTATGTGATTGATTATCCTATCAAATCACCAATCATGGGTTTCACAGTTCTACCAAAACAAGTTTCGGTTCTACCTCCATGTGGGTACTAAGATTAGTCACGCTAGTTACCAAAAGTTGGTTGACTAGGTACTAGGATTGGTTACCACATTTTTATGGTATAAACTTGTATTCGGTTGCACAAGTCATAGGATCGGTTCCCCAATTACTAAAAACTTGTTGTACCTCTTACAAGAATCGATTCCCTCTTGTGATCGGTTACACCTCTTACTAGGATCGGTTCCCCAATGTCTAGAGTTGGTCATACCAATTACAATAAATCGATCATACCATGTCAGGTGATTACTTAAGATCGGTTTCACTAATAAAAGTCATACCAATAAAAAAGTCAGGCATTGTGAATAGTTTTACCAAGATACATAAACAAGTTATGAGAGGTTATACTAAACACACATATTGGTAATCCAAAGATTTGCAATGAATAACAATACCAATAAGCCTAGCGATTTCCCCTTCGATTCACAAAACAAGTTTATGAATGTACTTCCTTTAAACGAATGTAAAACATTGTTTCCTAGGACGAAATCTTCACCCATACCCATACATAATCACAATAGCATTCATACGATTATGCCGATGTCTTATATACGAAGTTCAAAAGATAGACGTTATACTTCGTATTGTGATTCCTTAATACTATGTCTAACTAAAGTATAATCATTCACAGCTTCGCAGTTATGTTTTCAATATGCACGACTTGAAAGATACGTTAGAAATGAAACAGTTCATGTCAAATATTACTAACCTCAAGTGGAAGGATGATATCGTCGTTGTAGCTCTTTACTTCTTCACATTCTTCAAGTTTTCACGTAATACTTGTAAGTCCCATATCCTAGTAACTTTCTACCTAACATATACGAAGTTGACTCTAGTAAATAATCAAGCGACTCTTTAAATGAGTTTTGATTCATTAAAATATGACAACCAAAATTGACATACCAACGCTTGGTGGGTTCAACCGAGCTTTAACAGTTTTCTTTATGTAATCAATAACTTCATGTGCAATGATAGTGTTATCTAGTATATTTCTGCCAGGTACATAAGCTACTTGCCAAGGAGAGACAATATGGTTGAGATATTTCTTAAATCTATTAGCCAGAGTCTTTGAGATAACTTTATAAGCTATATTACAAAGGCTAATAGGCCTGAAATCTGATGGAGTTTCAACACATAACTTTTTCAGAATTAAAATTTGAAAAGTATAATTCAACTGCTTGAGTAAATAACATGTTCAAAAAAAATGTTTAACCATATCAACCAAATCATATGCAACTTTATCTTAACAAATTTGATAAAACCCTACTTGGAACCATCATGGCCCAGTGAAGCCCAAGAATTAATCTGAAATACCACTTGCTAAATCTCCTCCCCCTAGGAATCCTAGTAAGATCGCCATTATCTTCCTTAGAGATACATGGAGTAATCAAGTAAAAAATATCCGAGTCTTGTGAAAGATTAATAGAACTAGTAATTGTGCCGAAGTGATTAAGAAGATTATCCTATATTTTCTTTCGTGAAGTGTACCACTTTCCATGTTCATATTTAATGGAATCAATTTGATTGCGCCTTCTTCTATAATTTTCCTTTGCATGAAAAAAAATTGTGTTTCTATCCTAGTTGTGAAGAAATTTATCTCTTGACTGTTGAAGACCAATATCAGTTCTAACTTGATACCAATGTTGAAATTCTGATTGCAATTCATTGATAACCTCCTGATTCACCACATTTGAATTATGAGCTTCCTGAATCTTTTGCTACACATCTTGTATTTTATTTTCTACATTTCCAAAAGTCAATTCCTTCCATTTTCGAATTCCTCTGCGAGCATTATTCAGTTTCTTAGTAAATTGATCAACATGTGATCCAGACTGAGTAACTTTCCATTCTCCTTGAATCATCTCCTTAAAAGACTCATGCTTAGTCCATGTCTCATACAATAAAAAATGTTTATACAGCCTAGAAGATATAGGATTAGTATATAATAAGATGAGAGCATGATCTGAACCCACCGAAATGAGGTTGTTGATTATGGCATCTGGAAAAATTGAGATCCATTCATTGGAAGCTAAAGATCTATCCAATCTAGTTTGAACAAATTGAATAGCTTTCCTATGATTGGACCATGTAAATGGATTTCCGGTGAAGGAGACTTCCTGAAGACCGCACTCAGAGTTTGTTTGGTGTATGATATTGGGTGTTGAAGGTTTATGAATGGAGAACGATTGTCTATCATAGCAGGACAAAGTTACATTCAGATCCCCAATAATAACCCAAGGAAGATTCATATTCATGCCTTTTTTTTTTTGTATTACACTTCCATTGATTTATTGTTTCCTCCTCATAACAAGAACTATACATGCATGTGAGAACCCACTGTTGATTTTTAGGACCAGTATGGACTATAAAATTAACCATATTATCAGTAAAATGCATTAGCTCAATTTTAAAACCATCTTTCCATGAAACCGCAAATCCCCAGCTGTAATTTTATTATTATGACTCCATACATTCGGATAATTCATAGGATGCAATAAAAAAAAAAAGTATTCTTGTTATGTTATTTAGTTTCAGAAAGAAAAATAATGTCAGGGCTATATTGTACTATGCAATCTATTAGACGATTTCTAGTATGCTTGTTTCCTAAACCATGAACATTCCAAGCAAAAATTCTCATGTTTACTAAACAAACTAACTGGTAAGACTTGTGAATCAAACTATGAGTGAAACAAGATAATTAAAGACAAGAGAACAAGTAAAGTGAATAGACCAAATATAAAATCAGAATGGATATATTAGGCAATTCCTATGGCAATGTTCAAATGAAAATATTTGTTGATCCAGGTGGATGGCCAAATAGGGTTTTGCACTATGGAAAAGAAGTGGGCGGTTGACCGTTAAGCGCCCAGACGAAGTTCCAGCGCTGGCGCACGTCGTTCAAACGCTGGCGCTCGAAGTTCCAGCGCTGGCGCTCCTGGCAAAAACGCCAGCGATCACAGCAGAGCCGGCAACGGCTACTTTTAAACGGTCACCGGAACAGCTAGTTTCTACCTCCATAAATACGGATCGAGTTTGATCTCACAAATTCACAACAATCTTTCATCCGGTTAATCTTTTCTTAATTTCAATTTCTTTCAATTTTCAACCATGAATTCTGATTTTGATTCTTCGGAGGAAGATATGGAGATGGATGAAATGTTGTATGAAGAAGAGGAAGAAATGTGTATGGAGTTTTTGCGTCAAATGGATGAAGATGCAGATCAAGATAGAAGAAGGCGAAATTTTATGTTGCAATTACAATCCGGGATCATACCAAAGCCTTTAGAGCCATATGAAGTTGCGACTAGAAGATGGACGTGGCGAGATCGACATTTTTACCACGAAAATATGATGCATGATTATTTTAATCATGATTGTGTCTATTCCGATGAGGATTTCCAGTGACGATTCCGCATGGTCCGCAACTTGACGCAAAGGATTATTGCCGAGCTTTGTCAGGTACAACCTTTATTTAATTATCAATATGATGCACGACATGTACGAGGCTTTAGTCCCGAACAAAAGGTCACTACAGCCCTCCGTATACTATGTTACGGGGTACCAGCGGATTCCACAGATGAATACATCCGTATTGGGAAAACAATCGCCTTTAGGCATCTCAAATTATTTTGTGAAACAATAGTCGAGCATTTTGGTCCAACCTTTTTAAGAAAGCCTACTCAGGAAGATGTTCAAAGAATAACTAAACAAAACACTGCGAGGGGTTTTCCAGGAATGCTAGGTAGTCTTGACTACATGCACTGGACGTGGCATGCGTGTCCGGTTGAATGGGAAGGCCAATATAAGGCTCATTATCCAAAACCAACTGTAATTTTGGAAACTTCAGCTAGATATGATTGTTGGTTTTGGCATGCCTTTTTTGGACTCCCGGGTTCAAATAACGATCTCAACGTTTTGTATAAGTCACCATTATTTGAAGATCTTAAGAATGGGATTGCGCCGCACTGTAATTTCACCATCAACGGTCATCACTACACTCAGGGTTATTATCTAGCATACCGAATCTATCCAGAATGGTCAACTATGGTTCAAGCTTATAAACAAATAGGTTTTTGACCGACGATTTCGAAGGATATGAAGTACTTTAACACCCAACAAATGAAATGCAAAAAGGATGTTGAACGCGCTTTTGGCATACTGAAAATGAAGTTTGCCATCATAGATGGGCCAGCACGTTTTTTGATCTTCAAGAAATGAACAAAATTATGTTGACTTGTATCATTCTGCATAACATGGTCATTGAAGAAACTAGGCGTGACCCAATCTGGACTAGTTTTCCAGATGAAGATTTCAGGCCGAATCTTGTGGTGGAGCATGGGTGTCTAGCAAGAGAATATAGAATTGCCACTGACAGACTCCAAAATCGGGGAATCTATGGACAACTAAGAGAAGATCTAACTAAGCACCTTTGGGCTTTAAAAGGAGCAAGAGACGATGTGCGGGGGCGAGGCAGAGGTAGAGGGAGAGGCAGATAGATGTTATTTTCAATTTAGTGATGTTTATTTTAATTAATATGTTTTTTAATTTAAAGTTGTTTGTTTAAACGACTACACTTAAAATTAAAATTGAGGCAGTTATATTAAAAGTAATTTTAAATAAACGAGTACAATTAAATTAAACTTAACTAAACAAGAATTAAAATCAGTTATCAAGAAGACTGTATTCATCTTCGTTTTCTTCCGAGGCATCATCTTCATCTTCTTCCACATTCACATATTGGCCAGTTTGTTAAGGGACTTGTTGTTGTTCAGCCGCGACTTGTTGTTGTTTGGCCGCATCCATTTCCTTAGTCCATGCAGCAAGTTGTCGTTCATTCATTATTGAAGTGTTCAAGGAGAGTAACTTGTTTATCTTACAATCCCTGTAGTATTTTTCTTGCGAAAGACGATTTTTTTGTTTATTATTTATAGCAATGCCACGGTCCCTGGCTCTATCTGCTTCTATCTGCATCTCGAATTCCTTGTGATCAACATAGTTGAAATCGCTTGAACCTCCTTCTAATGCTCGTTGGGCTGCGTCTCTCGCTGCTTTTATAGCTTTCTGACCCCCTCCTCTTCTTCTCTTGACGTTGGTGTTAACATATAGATTAGTATTGTATTGTTCCTGACTACTTGGAGATCCAGTTCCATCAGGTGAGGAAGCAGGCCCTCCATTCTGAAAATCCTGCGAGATTGGACCATGTGGTGATCTTGCAGGCACTTGATTACCTTCCCGCAAGTATGGATTAAACTTGTTAAGTGCCCTCAAAATGGTGAACAAGTTTCATGTTGGAAGCCCGTTTTGTGGGATCTTTGCCACTCTTCCCGACATCTTCGTTCAACATCCGGTTCGCCTTCACCACTTCTTATGTTGTGCCACATTTCAGTGATCAAAGCTACAAATTCACTAATGGCTGCTGAAATTGCGTGAAAACGATGAGACAACCCATTGGCATCACGTCTATTGGGGTTACCTGTTTCTTCATAATTTTTTTGTAAAATCTTATCATAAAAGGTATTTTTTTTCTTGATAAATACCATTGATTTTATCTAACGTATATAATACATAATTTCTGCAAAGTGACTCGTCTTCATCCATCGTATACTTAATACCACGAATTCTTGTGTTTCTTGGTTGTGATTGTGGTGTTTCTTGTTGTGTTTGTTGTGGTGTTTGTTGGTGTGATCGTTGTTGTGGGGATGCCATATTTGTTAGAAATGAATTTTTTTTCTGGTAGATTGAGTCGATATAAATAGTTTTGTTTGAATTTTTTTTTTAGAGATGGTATGGAATTGTGTAATTTTGAGGTAGTGATGAAGAAGGTGTGAGTTTTAAGTCTGGAGATGAACTGAATTTATAGGGAAACAAAAAGGAGCAACAACCGTAGGATGGAAGGATCCGTTGGCGCTTTTGTGAAAAACGCGGCGCCTATAGCAAAAACGCTGGCGTGTGAAGTAACAACAGGCGTTGGAAGTACAAGCGCCAGCGTTTTTGGCTCAAACGCCAGCGTTGGTGATCGCCCGGTCTCACATCAAGCGGGCGCTACATGTTCCATCTCACTCAACAAACCAACAAATTTGTTGGTTTGTACATCCATTTTTCATGTTTGTTGAGTCCATAGTGGGAGCAAAATCAACAAACTTCAAGTTTGTTGAGTCCATATGAACTGCTCTTAGGAGATTAATCTGGTCTTCCTGCTCTGTTGCTAGGTCCCCAAAATTCTGTTTAACAAGATTGTCTCAATCTCTCGTCTGAAGATAAGGCCTATAGAAACTTGGATGTATTTCATGTTCAATACTTTGATAATCCCGTGGCACATACTCATCTCGATACTCACTTTCCATTTGCTCCTTCTGTGCATTTAAGATCTGAACATTGGCATGACTACTTGCTCCTGAACTTTCTCTTGTTTTTTTAGGTTTTTGAGCTGTAGATGTTTCAGCACCCCCTATGGACTGACTGTAAATGGTGGAGACATGAAACCCATCCTCAGGAATTTAAAAATGTTTCTTCTCCGATCTTTTTTTCCCTCTTGTCTTCTTAGGAGAAATAAATATATTTTCTCCTTGTCTATACTTAGGATTATTCATCCATGAGTCAATAACCTCTCCAAAGTCTTCATCAAACTTGAAGATATAGCTTGCATTGGTCTGAACATGTTCAGCTTTATTTACATGATTCATCATGAGCAAGAATAAGACATGCGGGACAAAGCTTCCTTGGTTGGCGTTGGAAATAAATAGGAATCCATTGAGTTACTTTTGTTGCATTTTTAGTCATTAGTCCGTGTAACATAAGGTTTGAAATATTGAACTCAATGAGAACATTTACAACATTTGTATCTGTCGAGTTGCCATCTTCTGGTTCCAACTTGAGAGGGTTTCCAAGAATGCTAGCAATTTGAATGTCAATCTCTACATTAATAAATTCAGGTGGAAGCTTATTGATGCCTATCCAAAATTGCCGAGTAAGAAAATCTAGATTTTCAGGAATAACCGAATGAGACTTTTCCCTGAAAACAGCCAAACAACCATCAAAACTCCATGACCCATTTTCCATAACTGAATTATAACTATCCCAATTATAAAAACAAAACAAAAACATAAATGTGTCATGTCTTCTTATCTGAAAATGACCATGACCCCATGCCATTGTAGCTTCTTGCTACACTTTGTCTGTCCCCATTGTATGGTCACAAAGACTTTAGCAGTTAAACTAATTTCCCATTTCTTAATACTTGGTTTTAGCTTAATACAAGGGTATCTAATTACTCTTTGGATTTGCTCATCACCTTCCAAATTAGTATTTTTAATTATCTCTATGAGATCAGAAACCTCACCAACAGATTTCCTAGACATGGAGATAATGAAAAGCAGTAATGAGATAATGTAACACCAAGAGATGGAATTTTGAAACATGAGAAACTCTCCATTTAAAGAGAGTTTGCATGAAGTTCCTCGACTACGTGTTGAACTCTTCATATATGTCATGCCACTTCTCTTGAACTCTACAGAGTGATTCATCATGTTTTTGTTTTTTTGATCTCGTTAGTATAATAACTTCCCAGTTCTTTTTTTATCAGACCAACTTTTAATGCATCTGAGATGTTTGTCTTTAGTACATTCTTTATTGAAATTATTCATCCTTATCTCCATGGAACCTTGATCGAGAACCTTTGGATATGGGACAACCTTTGAAAATGGAACCTTTGACAGACGTAAGGACCAAGAGCCCTAGCAATACCTGTTAGACATGACCAACGATAAAAGCAAATTTCAGGATAAATTCTACACCTTAAGAAACTGAAAAGCAATATTATGGCAAAGACCAAAGATCGATAAACAAAATTAAATATGAAAACAAATTAGTTCATCATAGAGACTACACAGAAAAGAAATTGAATGCTTGTATAAGAGAAAGAAACAAAAGATTAATGTAGGAGAAGAGAAAAATTGAAACTCAGGATAACCGATTCGATCGCCGAGTCAATAGCCAGAAGGAATAATGTTGAACCCATTTTTGGTTTTATTTTAGATGGTATATTTTGAGTTTTGAAGTACATGAAAAGTGTATTGGGTGGAAACATTTTTTAGGGAAGGTAAAAAGGAGTTTCTATTAGCAATAGCAATTTGTCCCACTTAAACCCATCTCTATGGGTACCCATTCTTATTGGGTAGGTTTTCTCAATACCTTATGGTACGTTCAGTGAATATTTTCTTGGTATTCATTTACCTTTATTCTTATTCATAGTCTCGATAGGTTGGATCGCACCAAACACACTGTTAGATCTTATTCGTGTTTTTTTTATCTCATACCAATTGAAATGATAAAGATACCAAGTACACCACTATCTTTTCGGTATCAACCTATACAGACACACCTTGTATAATCTTACATAAACAATGAATCCAAAAAGATTATTTCAACAAGGTGTAACATGGTATATAGTCAAAGTTCGAAACTGAACTAATTATGGGATCGTACCAAGTGGATTAACTTACAATTGTAATTACTTAATTATAATGCGAAAAATAAAGTAATAACACGACACACAAGATTTTGCTAACGAGTATAAATGCTTGGTAGAAAAAACCCGGGACCTAATCCATATTTGAATACTTTCATAATTAAACCGCTATAAAAATTAACTACCGCAACCTCGTATAGTTGAGATCAAGTAAACTCCTTAGTTACTCAATTTCTTAAAATGACATGCGTCTACAACTAATTTGGTCTATGCACATGAATCCCAAGGCAGAGTCCACTATTTCGAGTCGCTTCACCGGTTGTGAAGACTTCCGCTCTCAACTCCTTTATATAGTACCCCGAAACAACAAAGGTTTAAATATTTTTCAGTAACCAACTTATTTGTCAATCTCCCAAATCAAATTTTAGATCATAGATAAAGTAAAATAAAGTATCTTCCATGAATATAAACTCATTTGGTCAAAGATCAAACCAAGATAATGATTATCGAAATAATAAATATTAGTGAACAAGCTTTATCCAATCAACTTAATAACAAGAAGCAGTTAGATAGTTTGTTCGATCTTTATACAAGTCTTATATCTATCAAGATAAACTTCTTGTTTGGATCCCAAATAATCAAGTATGCAAGAAGTAACACAAAGATCAGAAACCACAAAACAAAAATCTAAAGTCTTCGATCTTCAATCTTCAAAGTAACCGTTGCACAAATAACTTGATTTTACTATTGATCAACACGCTCAAAACGGAGTCTGTTAACGTTGATTGATCGACAGTTCTATTTACAGATCTTGAGTCACTAGATTTGTAATAGTCAAATCTGTTAGAGCACTGCTCGGTCAAACTCGCAAGCGTTGCTATCTCAAGTTTAGTTGTCAAAACTATAAGTCTTGATTTCTAGTCTACTTATAGCTAAGTCTCAGATTATGATAAAATGTGTAGTTGAGCTTTAGACTTCACGGCGTTCATCGATTGAAGACGAAGAACTACTAAAGGGAGCTTGTGGAACTTCATCAACAAAAGGTATGTGGAGACTTGAACTCATCTATCACTCAAAAGTCTATTTCTACTCTATCTCCTATTTGAGACAAAAGTCGTATAGCTATATAGACTTCAAATATATACATTTGATATTTCGAGCTGAGTTTAACTCGCTTACATGTTTCTCGAAATATGTGTTGGTAAGCCTTTGCTTTAACCAAGTTTATCTTATATTCTTGACGAAAGTCAAAAGATGATCATGTGAAAATCGCCTGGTAACATCTTATATGATTTATGTGAGACAGTCATTTGGTATAGACTCGGAATGTTTCGTATTGATCATTTGATCACTTGAAAATTGCTTTAAAGCTAATAGTATGCGTGAGACAGCTATTGTCGTCTTTTAAGAATGTTTCAATGATTGAAATGGGAGTTTAGAACATTTAATCAATGATTGGATATAACACATTATGCGTACTTGTATGCTAACTGTTGCAAGTCCGAGAACCATAGTATGCATACCCGTATGCGTACTGGTTTGTTAGTTGAAGTTTGAGAACTTAATATGCATACCTGTATGCGTACCGGCGTAAGTTTAAGTATGGGAATTCAACTGAGTTTGGTGGTGTACAACAGTATGCATACCCGTTCGCATACTGGCAAACCCAGAACAAGTCAGACTACTTAGGTATACATACCTGTTTGCATACTTGAGTGGGTTAAGTTCTAAAATTGGTTTGTTCATGAACTAATACATTTAACGATTCGAGTGAATCAAAATTGATTTTGCTTCAATTGTGTCTTGTATACTTCTATGAAAATATAAACAATTGAACAACTCTATAACTAGTTTGATTTGAGTCATTTGAACTAGTTGTGTTAAGATGAACAAGGTTGATATGAAAGTGTTCATATGGCTAATTTCGGTTAACTATTGTTGAACCAACCAAGTGTACACGTTTAGGTACGGTTACCCATATCTAAATGAAGTAACTTTTCATTTGTGTGTAACAAGCTAAGTTCGATCTAACGGTTGAAAGATATTAGCTTAAGTCTAATCAGGTTTTCATCTAACGGTGAATATTGAATGCTTTGTTACCAAGGTAACATTGATTGCGATTTGAAGACTATATAAGGGAGAACTCTAGCAACTGGAAAACCTAATCCCCACACCTCCTGTGTGATACTAGTTACGACTAGAGTCGATTCTCCTTTAACCTAGGTTTTTCCTAAAACCATTATAGGTTAACGAATTAAAGACTTCATTGGTATTGTGAAGCCAGACCCAACTATTTTCTTTGTAGTTGTGTGTTCTGATCTTGCTTTGTTCTATCGTATTGAGTACTATCTTCTCTAAAATTTGCTCGAGATTTAATCTCCGATAGGAAAGATAAAAAGTAGTCACAAACATCTTCGTCTCATCGTTTGTGATTCCACAATATCTTGTTTCACTACCATACGATTAAGATTATTGTGAGGTGATTGATATTACTAGGCTGTTATTCGGGAATATAAGTACGGTGTATCAATTGGTTCCTGTTCACCTTGATTTATCAAAAAACGGAACAAAACTCATTGGTATTTCTGTGGGAGACAGATTTATCTATTCAATAGACTTTTCTGTGTGAGACAGATTTGTTTATCAAGTCTTCGACTTTGGGTCGTAACAACTTTTAGTTGTGGCTGAGATCAGCTAAGGGAATCAAGTGCGTAGAATCCTATTGGGGTTAGAGATGTAAGGAGCGCAACTGTACCTTGATCAGTGTGAGATTGGTTAGGGCTCAACTACATTCTAGTACGAAGTTCATTGGTAGTAGGCTAGTGTCTGTAGCGGCTTAATACAGTGTGGTGTTCAAATCTGGACTAGGTCCCGGGGTTTTTCTGCATTTGCGGTTTCCTCGTTAACAAACTTTCTGGTATCTATGTTATTTCTTTTCCGCATTATATTTGTGTATATAATTAAAATATCACAGGTTGTGCGTAGTTCAATCAATTAGATAATCCAACCTTTGGTTGTTGATACAAATTGGTTGACACTTGAACATTGGTCTTTGGTACCGTTCAAGTTGTTTCTCATAATAATCAGGCTCACGGATTCTATCTGTTTGATTTGTTGATTACATTGAGAAACAGAGATACAACTCTTTTATATATTTCCATTGATTGAGTCTGACTGTCTAGTTGATTCTCTTGGAATTATATTTGAGTTTGTCCATACAGATTACCTAAACGAAATATTGGGTGTGGTTGTTAGACCCCCACTTTTTCAATTGGTATCATAGCAGGCAAATACGTTTAAGACCTTGTAAGTCTATGTTTGTAGCAATTTTAATCTATGGACAGAAGTGCTATCTCTGTAAGCGTACCACCAGTCTTCGATGGCTCAAATTACTTATGGTGGAAAATTGCTATGCGTGCCTTTCTTCAAGCGCGTGATTTTCAATCATGGGTTTATGTTGTTAATGGCTACAATCCTGCAATGGTTACAGTAGATGGTGTCTCTATTGCAAAGGATATTGGTAGATATGAACCTAACGAGATTCTCGCTGCAAAGCAAAATTATGACGTTTTAAATGCTATCTTTCATGCCATTACCCCAGATCTTCAGCACCATATGACTACGTGCACTCGGTCTAAAGATGCATGTGATATCTTAGAAACTGTATTCGAAGGGAATACCTCTGAAAAGGAAGCTAGGCTTCAAAACCTAAATTCTGATTGGGAAAACCTTCGTATGGCTAATGAAGATTCATTTGATGAGTTTAATCACAAAGTGTCTGAAATTGTTAATGCATCTTTTGTGTTAGGTAAGACTTTTCCTGAAAAGGACATTGTGATGAAAATTCTCAGATCGTTGCCAGCCAAATACGATTCTAAGAAACATGCCATCGTTGAAGGAAATAACCTTAACACTCTTTCCAGAAATACACTTGCTGAAAGCTAAAGATTTTTGATCTTGAACTGAGTAGAAGAGAAAAACTTTGCATATCTTGTAATCATGTTACTACATCTGAACTAAAGTCTCGTTGTACCGAATTGATTGATATAAAGGATGAGAATTGCTTTAATTCAACTCTTTCACTATTTGTACAACAATTAAAGAAAGCTCTAAGACAGAGAAAAAGAAAGTCTCAAAAGAATGTCTTCAATCAATGAAAAGGATAGAAAAGTTCACAAAAACTATGATAATGGAACTTGTTCCATATGTTCTGGTCATTATAATAAGGAGGTTAATGAGTTAACAAAGCATGGATGGCAACTCTTGACTACTGTCCCGAGGAAGAATCCCGTGAATGTTCTCTCACTTACTTTGCTGATTGCCACTCTTGTCCCTCGAACAGCTCTGATTGTTCCATGATAAACAATCTACCTCCCCATAAAACAAAATTGATCTTTTAAATAAATATTTGTACTCAATGAAGAGTATGTTTCAACTGGAGAAGAAAGCATGGATTAAAAGGATTGAAAATCTGGAAAATCAACTGAAAAAATCAAGACAAGAGAAAGCGACATTTTGCAATCGTGATTTCAAGAAGAAGAATCGATAAACTTCGATAAACTCTCTTAAACTAAATCAGCATATTAATCCTGAAATCACGTCTCTCTCAAATCTCTCTCGTAATGAGGAAGACATTAAATACAATGGTACAACAATCTATTGTGTCCCCTGTATAAAAACCAGGATCACCAAGAGATGGTGCGCACAAAGGTTCTTGAAAAATATCCTTCCAATAATTCATGTTATCAGAAGGAGAAAAGAAAATCTCATAAGAAAACTACATCACTTTCGAAAGAGATTGTCAGAACCATTCATAGTTTACGAACATCGATAAACAGGGCTTTCGGTACATTGCAAGAAAAGAAGACGCCTACTCGTGATCGTATACCTATAAAAAGATATCAGGAACAAGGAATAACAAAATCATCCTCTTCTCATAAGAATCCACCCGATCCTTTATTGGATGGGAGAAATTACAATCTGTAATAGGTTCTGAGATTGTTCTTGTTTTCCCTTGGACAAGGACTACGATCTTCAAGAAGGGTGTGAATAGATTTCTGTTATTTTCTGCCTTGTTTCTTTTTCTTCTTCCTATCTCTGAAACCGTAATGTCTAAAGTCAAGAACCGTTTCTGTACTTAAACAGTTTTCCTAACAAAGCTCCTTTCCTTTTTTTCGGATATCCAAAATTCTGTTAGGGTTTTTATCAAAGGGCTTTAGGAATTTGTTTTATATCTTCTTCTTTATAGATTGGAAGATTTCTTCCTCTAAGCAAGCATTTCTCTACCATGTCATCATCAAATCTTTCCAGTAAAGAAGATGATGTTTGAACTGTTTTTTTCCCTCTAAGAAAGTTCGTTTTGGTTCCTCCGACAATGAGATGTGTCAAGACAAACGTGATTTCTCTTCTGATGAGAATCCTATTGTCTCTCATTTTGAAAAACTTTCATTGACTATGAATATTGTCTTAGAACAAGTACGTGCTTTGAAGAGTGAACTTGAATCTTCAACCAAAAGACTTGAGGACAAGATGGATAATCTCGAATCCAGGATTGATCTAATCAAAGACGAGCTTGATGATTATAAGGAGTATGAGAAAAATCTTCAAAGTAAGTGAAATGATTTGTTGTTACTTGCTTAGATATTGTCTAGGAAACTTCTTATGAGAATTTATTCTTGTGGTTTAAGAAGGATAACTAGGGTTTGGTATAGCAATTATTATGAGTACACATAGCTATTGCCAACGATTTTCATCTTGCAATGTTTTTAGATTTATTTATTTAAGTTCTAAAGTTTATTTGGAAGATGATTTTGCAGTATTAATCTTTATTTGTTTTATATATTGCAAAAAATAATTGTATGGGATATGAGTGTTTACATCCCTGAACTATAATTGTCCCATATATGTCAATAGTTAAGTCTATTATATGTCTTTATGCAAATATTGATGGAAAATAGAATGAACTTTTGATAACAAAGATTAAGTTTATGGTATCATTATGCAAATATTGATGAAAATAGAATGAATCTTTGTATATTCCGTAGTATTGATCTTTCCCTGATCCACTTCTATGTGAAAGTACTGCCTATCCATTCATGATGCTAATTATAAAGTTGGTAGTTCACTCTTTGGTAGGACTAGAAAGCCTACAATTAAACTAACCGCAAGTATACGGTGTATACTATATAGAACACGACAAGCACGGATCGTTCCCACAGAGACTTGGTTGGTGTGAATAAATTTCTAAGTTCTACTCTTCTAATTTAAGCCGAATGATTGTCGAGACGACGAAACTGTTTGTCTTGTGAAAGATTTAAATGTAAAATGCAACAACAAAATAAAAAGCTTTGAGACAGTTGATGGGATGGTACTAGGGCAGTTGATTTCACCACTCAAACTATGCTAGACACTCAGCAATGAAGTTGTTCTTTTCCCATATAATGAATCAGCGATGGAGATACAAGTCTTTCGCTTCATCAAAGGGATCTCAATACAGAAGATTCAATATCAACTAAGGTATTAATCCCTAGTATCAGTTGTCTTGTTACAGTACAACTAATCACAGATTAATGAAATCAATTTAACATGAGTTGATGCAACATTATATTGTTGTTCTAACGACCTAGGATGCGAGACATACAAGGTGATAGTTATATAATGCAGCACAAAAATTGAATCTATCCTTATTCAATAAAACACAGTAAGAACAACAACATAGAAATAAGTGACTAGCATTAGTCTAAGGGTTTCATATCAACCCTAGATAAGAAATTAGAACATACTGAAAACATGGGACAAATGGAATTCAAATAAAGATAAACCCATTGATGCAATTGAACTCTAGTGTTTATCCAACTGATTTCCCCAAGAGCACAACACAAGATAACTAATTTGAGTAATTCTAACTCTACTCACTGCCTCCCCCAATTACACAACATAACCCCTTTTTATACATCCATTCCCCTCTATCCTCAATCTCTAGAATCAACAAATACAATAAAAAGTTTAGGGATTTCAAATTCTCGAGACTCACCACTACAGCAGATTTCAAAATACATAATCATCTCACAACGGCTCCTGACTTTGTCTTCATGCCTCTTCATAGCAAGCTTCTAACGGTAAATTGATTGAAGAAAAAGCTAGGGAAATATGGGTAGAGAGGGATGAGGTTGACAAAGATAGAAGGTTACCGTTGTGGGGGATTGACAAGGAGAGTGAATTGATGGAGGTAGAGGGTACTTGAGGCTAGGGTTAGGTTATGGTTTTAGGTGCTAGAACAGATAGATGGTGATGTTTCTGGGTGAGAGGGGAGGCGGTGTCGGGTAAAAATGGGAGAAGGGGAGAGTTCTGACGGTGTTGAGCAGGAGCATCCAGTTTGATGTTTGGAGATGGAGAAGTATTCGGTGTTGCCCAGTGTCATCAATTCTGATGTATTGATCTTAGAGATGTGTTTGGTTTAAGGCCTTGGATCTTGACTCTTCCAAGCTCATTGATAGGTCTAGTTGCGCCAATGGTTTGCGGAAACCTCTTCTTTTCTGCCACTAGGCACCAATTCTTTGCTCCTCTCAGTCTTTCCAGGCTCCATGCTTCATTAACTACCAAAAATCACAAAAATAACTTAGTACGAGCAAATTTATTTGAACACGGTAAGAAAAACAGAATTTGGTATAAGATGGGAACTTAAAGGACAAAAAATGATATAAATGCCAATACAAATACATGGAATTGTGCAATATTTGGCACCCATCACTCTTCCATAGGTTAGGCATTGTTATTCAAAGAGGTGTTGTAGCCCAAATTGTTGCTAGGCTACCAACCTACCCTATGTAATTACTTCGATATTTGCTTTGCAATAAAATGCCCCAAGTGGCATCTATTAAATTATTCATGGGTTCTCTTGTGGTTAATTTAATTGAGTTTTCTGGATACAAATTCATGTTTCATGTAATTTGTTAATGTCCAAGGAAATCCTTCTTTTCTTGTAAAAGTAAGGTCGCTCTTGTTGTTCTTTCGGGAATGACATTATATGGGGGAGAGTTCTTAATTGAACTTGTGCTTAATTGCCAAATCTTTGTGGGGAGTGTGGCTGTGGAATATTATAGGGGTTATCTTGTATCTTTATAAACTCCTTGCTGAATGCATTTAGTTTCGACCATGTGAAACCATCGAAATAAAGTTGATGTGATCTGTTTTAGTCATGAAGTATCTCCATGAGAATTTTATTATGATCCCGCTAGTTTTCGTACATTTGCCAATTTATATTGTCAAAAAGGGGAAGAATTATTGTGTATTTCACACTACAAATACATATGGTTTACGGATCATTATGTAAGGGGGAGTGGTTTTCATTGTGTGATGAAGTATTGACTAAGGGGGAGTGATACATATCACCATAGTATTGTTGTCAAAGTTGTAATGCAATTGGACTTTGATGTTGTGTAATACTACTATGACACTGTATAACAATACGAAAACATCCTGTTTTTATATATTGTTATATCTACGGATCTTCAACAACTATGATGTTGAGTTGAACACGTTCAAAATCACTGGAGTACTTGGAAGTGACGAAGATTTCGAGTAATGTTGAAGACCAAGGAAATCAAGCATTTGGATGAGAAGCTACAAAGTTTATTTATTTTGTAATCCATATGTATTGATAGTTTTGTCACTAAAATTGACAAAGGTGGAGATTGTTAGAGCACTGCTCGGTCGAACTCGCAAGCATTTCTATCTCAAGCTTGTTTGTCAGGTTTAGTTGTCAAAATTATAAGTCTTGATTTCTAGTCTACTTATAGCTAAGTCTCGGATTAGGATAGAATGTGTAGTTGAGCTTTAGACTTCACGGTGCTCATCGATTGAAGACAAAGAACTACTAAGGGGAGCTTGTGGAACTTCATCAACAAAAGGTATGTGGAGACTTGAACTCATCTATCACTCAAAAATATTGTTAGAGCATTGCTCGGTCGAACTCGCTAGCATTGCTATCTCAAGCTTGTTTGGCAAGTTTAGTTGCCAAAACTATAAGTCTTGATTTCTAGTATACTTATAGCTAAGTCTAGGATTATGATAGTAAGTGTAGTTGAGCCTTAGACTCCATGGCGTTCATCGAATGAAGACGAAGAACTACTCAAGGGAACTTGTGGAACTTCATCAATAAAGAGGTATGTGGAGATTTGAACTTATCTATCACTCAAAAGTCTATCTATTCTATCTCCTATTTTGAGACAAAAGTCGTATTGCTATATAGACTTCAATTATACACATGTGTTATTTCGAGACGAGTTTTACTCACTTATCTATGCCTCGAAATATGTGTTGGTAAGCTTTCGCTTTGGCCAAGTTCATCTTTACTAGTGATGAAAGTCATGTTGATTATTTCAATAACTTGAAAATCGCTTTGATGAAAATAGTTTGTGAATAACAACTATTATAACATCCTCTAAGAAAATTTCAACGATTGAAATGAGAGTTTAGAACAAGCAACCATGTTTGGATATAAACATAGTGTGTTCTCACATTTGTGTAAAAGTCCAAAACCGGGAACCTAAAGTATGCGTACCCGTACGCGTACCGGTGGTTGTTGGAAACTCGGGCAAGTATGCATACCCGTACGCATACTGGCGGAAAGTTCATGTCCGTGAATTTCTGCTTGAGTTTGGAAGTATGATTTAGTAGGCGCACCCGTACGCATACTGGAGTAACCAAACTCGGTACGATCACTTAGGTATGCATACCCGTTTGCATACTTAAGTAGGTTACTTTCTAAAATCGGTTTGTTCATGAACTAAAACATTTATATAATAAGGAATGCAATCTTTGCAAACCGTGGCTATAATGTTCTTGAATTGATTCGAGTGAATCAAAACCGATTTTACTTCGATTGTGTCTTGTATACTTCTATAAGATCTAAGCAATTGAATAACTCTCTAACTAGTTCATTTGAGTCACTTGAACTAGTTATGGTGAAGATGAATAAGGCCGATATGAAAGTGCTCATATGGCTAACCATTGGTTAACTATTGTTGAACCAACTAAGTGTACACATTTAGGTACGGTTACCCAAACCTAAATGAAAGTGCATTTCATTTGTGTATAACAAGCTAAGTTCGATCTAACGGTTGAAAGATATTAGCTTGAATCTAATCAGGATTTCATCTAACGGTGAATATTGAATGCTTTGTTACCAAGGTAACTTAGATTTCAAACCCTGATTTGGAGACTATATAAAGGTGAACTCTAGCAACTGGGAAACCTAATCCCTACACCTCCTGTGTGATACTAGTTGCGACTAGAGTCGATTCTCCTTTAACCTTAGGTTTTTCACGAAACCCTGTAGGTTAACGACTTAAATACTTCATTGGGATTGTGAAGCCAAACCCAACTATTTTCTCTGTAGTTGCGTGATCTGATCTTGTTGTTTCTATCGTGTGTGAGTACAATCGTAAGATTGGCTTGAGATTTATATCTCCGATAGGCAAGATAGAAAAGTAGTCACAAACGCCTTCGTCTCATCGTTTGTGATTCCACAATATCTTGTTTCGTTAATCGATTAAGATTATTGTAAGGTGATTGATAATTCTAGGATGTTCTTCGGGAATATAAGTCCGCGTTATCGATTGGTTCCTGTTCACCTTGATTTATCAAAAGATGGAACAAAACTCGTAGGTTTATCTGTTGGAGACAGATTTATCTATTCAATAGACTCTTCTATGTGAGACAGATTTGTCTACCAAGTCTTCGACTTTGGGTCGTAGCAACTCTTGGTTGTGGGTGAGATCAGCTAAGGGAATCAAGTGCATAGTATCCTGTTGGGATCATAGACGTAAGGAACGCAACTTTACCTTGAATCAGTTTGAGATTGATTAGGGTTCAACTACAGTCCAGACCGAAGTTAGTTTGTAGTAGGCTAGTGTCTATAGCGGCTTAATACAATGTGGTGTTCAAATATGGACTAGGTCCCGGGGTTTTTCTGCATTTGCGGTTTGCTCGTTAACAAAACTTCTGGTGTCTGTGTTATTTCTTTTCCGCATTATATTTTGTTATATAATTGAAATATCACAGGTTGTGCGTTGAATCGATCAATTGGTAAATCCAACCTTTGGTTGTTGATTGAAATTGATTGATCCTTGAACATTGGTCTTTGGTACCGTTCAAGTTATTTCTCTTGTATTCAATCAGGTTCGCAAATTCCTATTTTTTTGAGTGTGGATTGAATCGAGAATTTTAGATATAACTCTTTGATATACTTTTATTAAGATTGAGTCTAACTGTCTAGTTGATTCTCTTAAAAGTATATTAGAGTTAGTCCATACAGATTGCTAAGCGAAATATTGGGTGTGGTTATTGTACCCCCGCTTTTTCAATTGGTATCAGAGTAGGCAAACACTATAAACTTGATAAGTTTGTGTTTGATTATCTCCTAAAGTCTCTCCCTATGGGAAACACCTTTAGGAAACTTTTTCTTGGCATCTGTAACGCACGCCAGAATTCCGTAAAGATTGTTCAAAGATTATTTAGGCCTCTGGTCTCTTGTGATAATCCCGCTTCATCTAAGACTTTGGAAAACTTAGATGATGAGAAACAATCTAAAGGAAAAATTGAAAGTTCTTCTAAGAAGAGTTCTTTTAAAAAACGTAGTCGATGCTCAAAGGTATGGAATCTCACTAGATTAACTCTTAATCTTTATGAGGAATACTATCGTAATTGATCAATTGACAAAGATCTATTTAGAGCTTTCGAAAGCGTTTTTAAATTCTTAGAAAAACTTAATTCCTTTAAGAATAAGAATCGTTCTGATAAAAGTTCTGTACCTGTCAAATCATGTATTCATGATGTACGAACTAGACCTACCTATAACTCATGTGAAATTGAGTTCGGCGTAGGTTCTAATCTTCAGAAAAAGTCTTCTCTTGGGTATAAGTAAAAGGATTCAAAAAATTCTATTAACCCGGAATATCATCATTACTATGATTATACTTCTGGTACTTTTCACAAATATCAACCGAAAAAGTTGCATGAGAATTTCTTTGCACATTTGGCCTCTTGGTAACAAGCCTGGCTTTACCCCATTGTATATAACTTGATATGGGGCAAGTAACGGTTGACTATTTGGTCTGGGTTAATTTATTTTGTAAATATTTTTCCTTCTTCTTTTCAAGGTTAACTAAAAGTAATGTAGTCTCTCTACTATTCTTTTACTGCACTATAATGATCTCCTCAGTGTGCGAACCTTGTTTGGGAAACGTTTTAAATCCTGCCTTACTTTTATGGGTCGCGGTTCATGAATGGATCCAAGCCCATTATTGGGTCTATAAGAAGTACGGTACACGTACCCTTCTTCTTCATTCTCTTGTCCGCGTACGTGAACGTTTCTAGGGTTCATGTGCCTTCTCCATTAATCATCCTTGGATATCAAAAAGTAACAAGGGGTTTTCAAGGAACATACCAAGTAAGTCTTCTCTCTTTAATCTTTCTAAATTTCTAGATCCCATGAGGAATTTCAAGGTTTCAAAAGAGGTTTCTAAAAACTTGGGTTCTTCATCTTCTTCAAGCATGAACTTACCTATAGATCAAAATTCTATTAGGATTAGATTTGTGAATGATTCTTGTGTAAAAGTATTTGAAAAGATTTCATCCACTGGGTTTATTCTAGAAAATAAATTGGATTTTGTTAGTGGATACAAAGAAGATTTGGTATGTTTTGAAAAGTTCAATCTTGGAAACATCTTTGATGGTCTTGGTGAAGGTTTTGACACTCTTACAAGAATCTTCTATGCTAAGATCTATGATGTTAATTATGATGACATAGAATTCAAGACCATGGTTAATAGACAAAGGATTCTTGTTAATAGAGAGTTGATTTCAAAAATCACTAAAATTCCCCTTGGGAGTTTTCGCCTTCCAAGACCTAGTCATGAAAGACCATCGTATGAAACCATCTCTAATGGTCTTTGTGGTAAGAGTGTTGAATGGAATGAAGGGAAATTTCCTACTACTCATCTTAGTCTTGCTTTGATGTCGTTTGGAAAACTTGGTATCTCTAATCTTTGTCCCTCCACGATTGAGAATTCTCGTTGGGGTCGTGAGTTTGCGGAGTTGGTCTATTTCCTTGAGTTGGGAACTCTAAGTCTCGACATTTATGGGTTTATCATTTATCAAAAGTTATCGATGACGTCTTCCAACAAGAACTTGATTGAGTGTATTTGTCGCACATTCTCCATTGCTCCCATTGGCAACTCTCTTGGAACTCCAAAGCTTGTTCGCCCTTGTACTTTCAAACGTATGAAGGAGAATGCTTGCAAGAGACAAAGATGCGACACGCTTGTTGACCCATTTGATTCTTCCTCCGTGAAGCTTTTTCATCGAATTCACAAGGGTGTGTGAAATTGATGCTATGATAAGGTGTGTGCAAGAACAATTACTTGCGATTGCCACCAAGTTTCCTGAAATCAAGGAAGACATGGATAAGGTTCATGCCACATTTATGGTCTCTAATGATGAAGATGATGATTAAACTTCCATGCTTTATCTATTTTATCTAGGAAACTTCTTATGAGAATTTATTCTTGTGTTTTTAAGAAGGATAACTAGGGTTTGGAATAGCCATTATTGTGAGTACACATAGCTATTTCCAACGATTTTCATCTTGCAATGTTTTTAGATTTATTTATTTAAATTCTAAAGTTGATTTGGAAGATGATTTTGCAGTATTAATCTTTATGGTTTTATATATTGCAACTTTCTATGGGATATGTGTGTTTGCGTCAGTGAACTGTGATTGTCCCATACGTGGTCAAAGTCTTTCATATGTCAGTATGCAAGTATTGATAAAAGATTGAATGAGCCTTTGGAAAACAAAAGTTAAGCCTATTATATTATTATGCAAATATTGATGGAAGATAGGATGAACTTTTGTTTACAAAGATTAAAGTCTATTACATATCATTGTGCAAATAGTGATGAAAAATAGAATGAGTCTTTGTTTATTCCGCAGTATTGATCTTCCCTGATTCATATTTTATGTATATACTGTGCAGCTCCGTAAGTTCTCTTATGTGAGCTTCCGATTAAATTAATCATGGGTTCACTTGTGGTTAATTTATTTGAGATTTTTGGATACACATTCATATTCTTATGTGATTTGTTAATGTCCACAAAAATCTTTCTTTTCTTGTGAAAATAAGTTCGCTCTTGTTGTTCTTTCGGGAATGACATTTTATGGGGGAGAGTTCTTAATTGAACTTGTGCTTAATTGGCAAATCTTTATAGGGAGTGCGGCTGTGGAATATTATTGGGCTTATCTTGTATCTTTATAAACTCCTTGATGAATGCATTTAGTTTCGGCTATACGATTGCATCTAAAAAAGTTGATATGTGCTTTTCTTTTGGTCATGAAGTATCTCTATGGAAATTTCATTAGGATCCCACTAATTTTCGTACCTTTGCCAATTTTATTGACAAAAAGGGGGAGAATTAATGTGTAGTTCTGTTTTGGGGTAAAAACTGATTCTGCTGGAAATGGTAAATTTGGGTGTGCTGCCGAGAAACGAATCTAAACCCTAAACAAATCCAATGCACGGGAGTACTTTAGATTCGAGAGATCAATCTGTATAATCCTGGCCTAAACCAAGAAATGGCCGTTCCAGTCTTGCTTCGGTCACAAAGTGAAGGAGAAGGGTTGATCTTAGGGAGGGAAGCGAAGAAGGTGTTGAGATCAGAATGGTTAACTCTGAAGGTGTAGCTATTTTATGACTTGTATCATAATATGGAACTGGCTTGCGGAATGTAAGCTATCAGTTCTTGGTGTTTTTCTGGATACTTGTGTTGTTGTTAACCAAAACTCTGTTGTTTGTCGAAATAGGTTGAAAACCTATTTATACAAGTCATTGAGCACCCTTGATCTCGTAAGAAGTGGAGACAGTTAAGTAGTGGATAAGTGGGGTTGTGTAGAAGCGGTTTACCATCACGTTCCCATTGTGAGGGGAAACTGGTCAGCCTTACACCCACTATCCTCTTATTGCTATTTAACCGTCCGCTCTTTCCTGACACTTTCTTGTAATTGGCGCATTGCACGCCGCACGCTGTAAACCGCCAGACCAATACCCTGATGAGTATCCCCCAGTTTGTGACATGTTTGATGTCTCGAGTGTTTCGTGGAAAAATGTGCAACAAGTTGCTGAGTGGGTCTAATGTGTAAGACCCGGTTATTCTGACCAATCGCACGCAAGCTAGATAGCATAATGGCATAGTGGCGCCTACACAGTGGCATAGTGGCAATGTGGCGCTTGTTAGTTGCACAATGGCAATGTGGCGCCTGTTAGTGGCACAATGGCAATGTGGCGCCTGTTAATGGCTAAGTGGCGAGGTGATGCCTGCCAATGGCGTAGTGGCAAGGTGGCGCCTGCCAATGGTGTACTGGCAAGGTTGCGCCTGCCAATGGTGTAGCGGTCAAAGTGGCGCCTGCTACATCTTGCCATATTGGTGTTGGATCCAAATATGGATTAATGATATTACCTCTAGTTGCCACATCGAACTTAATACCTAGGTGATGCTATTTGGCATGGGGGGGCATAATGGCCCTGGCCAAATTAAGGTTTGACATATCAAAACCCTAAGTGGCGCGCGACTAGGTGGCGCGGTACGGCGGCATCTTGGCAAATACTGCCTTAGACGTTTTGATCAATGATACCATGGCAAGGCCATAACGTGGGCATGTCCATGGACGATCATGGGTAATCATAATATGGCGCGGACGCCATTCTTTAGGGTCTCCTAGGTCCCATATGGCTTGTGGCATGTTGTGGGCCCAGGGTGGCATAATTGGGCCATGACTAGAAAAATAGGGTTTCCCTTTGTTTGACCAAATCCATTGGCATATTGCTGCCGCGGAATGGCATGGCCTGCCAATTGGCATACTGGCGCGATTTGGCAGGTTGGCTAGCCAATTGGCATGGCGCCTGTGATGATTACCAGGTGCGGTTTGGGATGGTTTGTTGATGATCCCAACACTTGGGCGCAGAATGCAGCAACGGTGTTAGCACGCTGCTTGTGGTGGCATGGTGATGCCTATTTGGTCGCGTTGGGAAGCGACTAAACTTAATAAATCAAGTGGCCAAATCTTACGGCCATGATTGTTTTTGGAGACTGGCTTGGGCTGTCTAGATTAGATTCCTAATGGAATTAGGCGCATCGACCCACCAACTTCCAATCTTTATTAAAAGTGTGTGTGGTGGGTTTTGAGTGATCTGATTGGTTGATGGGAGACGGGCCGTCAAGGGAAACATGGAGCGTGGCCAACGGCCATAGGCGGCACCTATTGGGGCGGATTGGCGTGGCCACGTCTCCTTTGTCATTGCTCCTGTTTTCCACAGTTCCTCTTTTGTTTCTTGTTTTTTGGTAGGACTTTGCTCCTACTAGCTCTATGGCGGATCAATTTCCTAGTTTACCTAGGTTTGGCCTCGACCAATATGGTCGAGATATTTGCACGAGGCTCAAAAGGCCTAATGTTTGAGAATTAATTTCCCGAAGAACATCCTAGTAATATCAATCACCTCACAATAATCTTAATCGTATGGTAGCAAAACAAGATATTATGGAATCACAAACGATGAGACGAAGATGTTTGTGACTACTTTTTATCTTGCCTATCGGAGATTAAATCTCAAGCAAATCTTAGAGAAGATAGTACTCAATATGATAAAACAAAGCAAGATCAGAACACGCAACTACAGAGAAAATGGTTGGGATCATAATGAAATTCTCATAGAGATACTTCATGACTAAAAAAGAACATATCAACTTTGTTTCGATGATTTCACATAGTCGAAACTTAGTTTATTCATCAAGGAGTTTATAAAGATACAAAATAACTCCTACAATATTCCACAGCCGCACTCCCCACAAAGATTTGGCAATTAAGCACAAGTTCAATTAAGAACTCTCCTCCATAAAATATCATTCCCGAAAGAACAACAAGAGCGACCTTACTTTTACAAGAAAAGAAGGATTTCTTTGGACATTAACAAATTACATGAAACATGAATTTATATCCAGAAAACTCAATTAAATTACAAGAGAACCCATGATTAATTTAATTGGAAATGCTCAACATAAGAAAACTTACGGAGCCATACAGTACTTTCACATAGAAGTGGATCAGGGAAAGATCAATACTGCGGAATATACAAAGATTCATTCTATTTTCATCAATATTTGCATATTGACACGATAGACTTAATCTTTGTTATCAAAAGCTCATTCTATTTTCCATCAATATTTGCATAAAGACATATAATAGACTTAGCTTTTGACATATATGGGACAATCATAGTTCACGGACGTAAACACACATATCCCATAAAATTATTTTTGCAATATATAAAACCAATAAAGATTAATACTGCAAAATCATCTTCCAAATAAACTTTAGAATTTAAATAAATAAATCTAAAAACATTGCAAGATGAAAATCGTTGGCAATAGCTATGTGTACTCACTATAATTGATATACCAAACCCTAGTTATCCTTCTTAAAACACAAGAATAAATTCTCATAAGAAGTTTCCTAGACATTAAGACCTTTGAAAAATTCTTTATCGTCCCCGAACTCCTTGTCGTCAACAGCCATTGGAACATAAGGTTCATGAAGAAAGGAATCAATTTCAACAAACCTTCTTGGCTGATGCCGAACCAGGGCCTTCTGAATTTTAAGAGTCCTAAAAAAAATAGCCTTTATTTGTTGCATCTCCTTTCTTGTTTCCTTCAACTCTTCAAGAACACCAGAAAACTTCTGAAGATTTGAAGGGACAACCCTTGGTTTCCTCACATTCCTCCTTTTTCTTTTCAAGGAAGAGGGTAACGGAGATTTATCTTTTTCCTTCATGATTGATGGCTTAACAATCATATTAACCTCTTTTCCATCAAAAGTCATAATGCTTGGAGTCTCCATACAAATATGGGTTTGTGAGAGAAATTCAGAAATCAAGCTCTACAAGTAAACTTGTGATAAAAAGAGTTTTCAAGGAAGGAAAAAAGAATGTAGGGTTACGAAACCTTTATACAAAGTAAGAAGATTCACGGGCGCATAACTCTCAACCCTAAAGAAGGCAGAATTGTCGATTTTAACCCTCTTTTAATGAATTAAAACATGGAAACATCTCTTCAATACCAATCTAGGATATGAAAAGATCAACAGAAATCAAAATAAAATAAAATAAACTTTTTCTTTTTCTTAAGACCTGACAGTGCTAAACTCTTGTCTCTTTGGGATCAGGCACTTGAGACAAGATACACAACCAACATAATTAAGCTGTGTTGGGGTGAACAATAATCTGTCCACCATGACCTTTTTGGAAAGAGTCCCTAAAGTCCTCTTTCATAGAATGTTTAGACCATGTTCTTTTCTGTAGTGGTCTAACTTTTTCTTTAGAAATTAACTTCTTTGGAGAAGAGTTGAGTTCGCATACCTCAGACGACTTCTGAACAAGTTTGAGCTTGTTTGTTAATCGATTTGCTCTCCGTTGAAGTTTGTTGGCATATCTTACTGTATGCTTGACAATTAGAGAGTTCGTGACCCTTAATAGTACAATAAGAACATGTCAAAGTGGAGGATGGTTCAGACACCATTGCGGAGCAAGCTGCTAGACAAATTATAATACCCGAAACATTAGAAATAGAATTTCCAGTAGACAGAGAAAAATCCATTTTATCATCCAAGATAGTTGAAGAAGTTTCTCCAGGAAAAATATCAAGATTGATGTGAGTATTGCTACAATTATCAAAATCAATATTTTTAGCAAGGAGCGCAACACTTGATTTTTCATCTTCATTTGAATCATAGGAATCAGACATTTCATTAAGAGTTGCAGCAACACCTTTGTTCCCATTGTATTTTCTACGATTTGGACACTTATTGGCAAAATGACCAAAACCTTTACGCTTGAAGCACTGAGGCATATCCTCATCGTCAGTATCGACTGTATCCCTGTTTTTAGGAGGAACACGGTCATGAGGTTTAACTGGTGATCTAGGCTTATGACGAACCGTTTACTTCTCTTCAAAAGAAGATCTCTAAACTGTCTTGTGATCAGAGAGACTGAGTTATCAAGATCTTCATCTGACGAATCAGTCTCAATATGATCATCCACAGAGTTGCCAACACATTTATTTTTGTCAAGCAATTTTGTGTTCTTTTGTGCTTTGAAAGCAATATCCTTCCCAGATTTGGATGTATGCTCATGATCAAAGATCTTTAACTTCCCAACAAGAGTATTTCTGGATAAGGTATTAAGGTTATTTCCTTCAACGATGGCATGCTTCTTAGAATCGTATTTGGATGGCAACGATCTGAGAATTTTCATCACAATGTCCTTTTCAGGAATAGTCTTACCCAACGCAAAAGATGCATTAACAATTTTAGACACTTTGTGATTAAACTCATCAAATGAATCTTCATCATCCATACAAAGGTTTTCCCAATCAGAATTTAGGTTTTGAATCCTAGCTTCTTTTTCAGAGGAATTTCCTTCGAATACAGTTTCTAAGATATCCCAGGCTTCCTTAGACTTAGTGCACGTAGTCACATGGTGCTGAAGGTCTGGGGTAATGGCATGGATGATAACATTTAATCCATCATAATTTTGCTTTGCAGCAAGAATCTCAGCAGGATCATAAGCACCAATATCCTTCGGAACAGTTACATTGCCTTCTTTAACAACCGGAGGATCATAGCCATTAACTACATGAACCCATGATTGAAAATCACGCGCTTGAAGAAAGGCACACATATTAATTTTCCACCATAGATAATTCGAGCCATCGAAGACTGGTGGTACGTTTATAGAGATAGCGTTTCTGTCCATAGAGCTAGAATGCTACAAACACAGACTTATGAGGTCTTAAACGTGTTTGCCTGCTCTGATACCAATTGAAAAAGCGGGGGTCTAACAACCACACCCAATATTTGGTTTAGGAAATACGTATGGACAAACTCCAATATAATTCCAAGAGAATCAACAAGACAGTCAGACTCAATCAATGGAAATATATACAAGAGCTGTATCTCTATTTCTCAATGTAATCAGAAAATCAACAGATAGAATCCGTGAGCCTGATTATTATGAGAAACAACTTGAACGATACCAAAGACCAATGCTCAAGTGTCAATCAATTTATATCAACAACCAAAGGTTGGATTATCTAATTGATTGAACTACGCACAACCTGTGATATTTCAATTATATAAACAAATATAATGCAGAAAAGAAATAACACAGACACCAGAAGTTTTGTTAACGAGGAAACCGCAAATGCAGAAAAACCCCGGGACCTAGTCCAGATTTGAACACCACATTGTATTAAGCCGCTACAGACACTAGCCTAATGCAAGTTAACTTCGGACTGGAATGTAGTTGAGCCCTAACCAATCTCACACTGATCAAGGTACAGTCACGTTCCTTATGCCTCTGAATCCCAGCAGGACTCTACGCACTTGATTCCCTTAGCTGATCTCACCCACAACTAAGAGTTGCTACGACCCAAAATCGAATACTTGATAAACAAATCTGTCTCACACAGTCAATCATCATAGGAGGATAAAAACCTCAAGATCCCATAATCATCTTGTTTAAGGTTGATGCTAAATATCCTAAATGCACGATAATCAAGCAACTGATAGCTTATTGGAACTTGCGCAAACATTATACGATACATGATACACTAACATACGTTCATGACCAAAATGGATACTCTCAAACATATACATGTGACAGATGACACGATATGTGGTGCTTATTATTAGTTGTGGTTTCCTTTCATTTTATTATTTTCAAAACTTAAATATGAATACGGATTCCTTATGTGTTTCAATCATATTAAGACTAACTTCTTATGTGTATCATTTCTATACTCATACATATTCAATTGTAATGATGGTTGCAGGTGAAAGAGCCTACCCTTCAAAACATTGAAGCGTCAGAAATCTCAAGGAGGTGTGTTGGGATGGGTAACAACAGATTATTGAAATCGAAAAGGGAATAACTTATGAAGTTCCGGTGAATATAAATCACCTAACTACTGCAAACATGGAGTGTATACATCACAGAACAACTGCAAACATGGAGAGAGAAAAAAACTGCATTCACGATTAAAATTAGAACATGGAAACAAAACATTAAAATTGCCGACTAAAGCAGTTGCAGACCCGGAACAACCATGATCAAACATAATGACATTGCATTTTTCTCAAGCTTCTTCCTCATGTTTTTATCTTCCGATTTTCTTTCAGATGTGTCTTGGAGCTGAGGGATGATAAGCATTCCCAAAGACATACTTAACAAACAATATTCTTACCTAAACTGTGTGTCTTAGAGGGATGACAACACAGGCATCACAAACTTAGGATTCAAACAGTAAACAGGGGTATATTCTTACCCAAACTGTGTTGCTACTGCTACTCTTATTTTAGGCAATTTATGCAACCAAACAATTCAAAATTTTGATCATATTGATCATACTGTAACCCAGAAACCCAATTCAAACATTTGTTCCATTCAAACATCAAGACTACAAAATGAAGCTGGGAAAGTAACAGGTGAAAGAAAAGGATGAATTGAAATTATACTATCAAAATCAATCTTGAGCTAAAAATTTGCTCTAAAGTAACCCTAGAATTTGAAATTACACAATCAAAAGAAAATTTCAGCAACAAATTGGCCTTAAACTAACCCTAGAAATTGAAATTAAACAATGAAAAGAAATTTTCAGCCACAAATTGGGCCTAGATCATGTCTGACACTTACTTGGGAAGTCTCTTCGAAGTCTCGTCATTTTTTCTTGTTCATCTGCTACCACCAAAATCTTCGTTTTGCTGTACGCTAAGTTAATCGAGGAGAACGAAGAAGAGGGATGTTTTCATAGATTTTCTTTCTCAATTTCATAGTTAATCGAGGAGAACGAAGGAGATGTTTTCATGGAAGTCCCCAATTTCTGAATGAAGATGAAGAAGTTCTTTTTTTCTTTTCTGAAAGAAGATACGAAAGAAAAAAAAGACTAAAAAGGAAGGAAAAAATTGAAGGGAAAATGTGGAGAGCAGGATTCGCACACGGATTCGTTAAGTCGACGTTTTACATAACCGACCTCTCAGTTTTTTCTTTTTTACGTAACCTTTAGGGAGAACAACAAATATACAGAGGGGAAAATAGATGGACTGCACATCCATGGGCCATAGGCCCTGTAACAATGGCAGATTATTCTCGATTTTATCCACGTCAAATAAATAAGGGAAAATTGGGAATATGTCCCATTTTCACTAATTGGTTTGGGGATCTATCCCATGACGGAAAAATTAAGGAATCTATCCTAGAGAGAGAAAAAAACCGTTAAGTGTTTAATATTCCACATGTGTGGGCTCATACATGCAAATGATGGACATTTCTGCCCTCAACCTTTAGATTAGTAACACGTGACCTAGCATAACATTTGGGATCCGACGGTCGAGTGAACAGTGTTATCAGCTTGGGTGCTATTTGGATCTTCTGCTGAACAGTGTGAGCCATATGTCCCTTCGGATCCGTGTAAATCGGGGTATTATCTCGGATGTGGATTCAGGCAGCAGCTTTCGTTTTTTGCTCTCTCTCTCCAGCTTTACCTTCATGGTCACGGCATTCTTATCTGCATAATTTTGATGAATGGATTTGCTGGCTTCTCTGCATAAACTTGTGATGACCTTCGCAGAGACACTAGGATTAGTTCAAGGTTTAATTTATTATGAGAAACCTAATTCGTAGAGTGTCCTGTATTTTTATTTATTCATGTAAAACTTATGTTTCTAAATAATAATATTCATCTGAACTTCGAGTATCTCTACATATTCCGAGTACTTCTATTATTTTTGGATTTGGAAGTATTTTACTGTTTCTGCTTGATAACAATTCAGATTTTATGCACAAAATCTATTACAATTCCTGTGAAGATTGAAGTCTATGTATAAATTCAGATTTAGGTAGCATCATGGGTTGTACCGTTTAGATTTTTCTTTTTTATGTTCGGATTTGGAACTTTAGCATATTGTTGAATCCATGATAGGTAATTTAACTTCTCACGGAGAATGTTAGGGCAGCGGGTATAGATAACAAACAAGGCGGGGAATGTAGCTGAGCAAATACCTTTTTCTGTTCCTTCCCTTCTTCAATATTACTTCAGTGCCATTTGTGTGCCTTCAAGAAGATTTTCGATTGACTGCTCCTATACATGTTGAGTAAACATTGGAAGGGGTGAAGCCTACTTTAACGGTTTGCCAATGGATAGGACTGATAAGCACTAACAATTTCTAGGTATAAATAACTTCTCACTGAGAACGTCACCTAGCATCATACTCCCTCCGTCCCATTATTAGTTGACCTATTTGTTTTTAGATTTTGTCTCATTAATAGTTGATTTTACATCATTTGATACTCATGTTTATATTCGTTGCGTAGGTGTTTTAAAATGATTTTCAATGATATAAAATTTATGAATATCCGTGATATAGTTTGAGAGATAAATCATTTCTAAATTATACTACTAGGTCAACTAATAATGGGACGGAGGTAGTATCATTTATAAGCCATAATACTTTATAGGTTCTCGATTTTTCTCTAGCAAATTAATTTGCTCCCAATACCTAATGTTTCTCGATTTCTCTTTCGTAGAGAGGAGAAAACCAAAGTCACTAAGCTTTCACTCGACCGTCAGATCCAAAACACATGTTATGCAAGGTGATGTGTCACTAATCTAAAGGTTAAGGGAAAAAATGTCGATCATTCGCATGTATAAGCACACACATGTGGAATACTAAACACTTAATGATTTTTCTCTCTCTTGGATAGATTCCTTAATTTTTTCCGTCATGGAATAGATCCCCAAACGAATTAGTGAAAATGGGACATATC
The DNA here is from genome assembly GCA_023531105.1 of Papaver atlanticum. Taxonomy (NCBI): domain Eukaryota; kingdom Viridiplantae; phylum Streptophyta; class Magnoliopsida; order Ranunculales; family Papaveraceae; genus Papaver; species Papaver atlanticum. Next base: position 2,683,693 of record JAJJMB010017752.1, on the reverse strand, counting down.
TCCAATTTTCCCAATAAATAAGTAACTGAGAAAAAGGCTATGCTGAGTCATCATGACGTAAGCAAGTATTTGTTCTTCGTCTTTCGAATATGCGTTTTATCTCGGTCATGAACTTCACTCAATTACAATTCAACAACAATTTAATCATTCATTTGATAATCATGTTCCTCAATTGCCTTCTAAGATTAACAAACCCAATCATTCAATTCTTTCAGATTTTCAAGATTAAGCATCATAGAAACCTTAGCAACATCAACTAAAAATTCATTAACAAAACATTTTTGATTCAATTCAGTTCTGTTCAAGTAAAAAACAAAACTATTGTTCTTTACATTATTGTAATTTCCATACCTAAAAGTAACATTCACAGAACTACTTACCAAAGCACCAAAGTCCTAATTCAGAAAAAACATAAAACAAAGTTATATTAACAACACTACCACCGCGAACACTTCTTTCACATCTATGTTACCGACCATTTAAAACCAGCAAAACCAGCTTTCGGACATTCATCATTCTCAAGCTACCCTTTAAAAAAAACTTCTTTAAACCATACTCTGCTTCAGAAGATGACAAAAAAGGGAAAACCAGTTACTTTCTTCAACCCCAACTACAACAAGCACCAACAAAACCCTCGTATTTTTTTATGAAGCAGCATGAGAAATCTCTACAAACTTAATCTCCACGATCTCTCCTCTAAATGTTCTTTTGATGCTCTCCAGATGATCACCATTAATCATCCCCGTAGTCGGTCTCAAAGTCTTCATCATCATAATAATAAAAGTTACGTCCGCTATCATCATCATCCTCATCCTCCCTGTTCTCCTCATCATCTCCAGATTTCTCACTATCCTCATACATGCCATTTTTCTCATCCTCAATGACCACAGGATTAGCATCTCTGTCTAACCCTAATATCTCCTCATCATCAGAATCTACATTCGAAGCCTCTGACATGGTTCAAGCAAATATCCTAGATGGTCTCTTATCGGACAAATAGCACATGTACATCATATCCTTCACACGCTTTTTCCTCTCTATCTCCCTTGCAATTTCTCTCACAGCCTCCTCTAAATCAATAGATGATTTACTGCTTTCTTCTTCATCTTCATCAACAACTTCAACTCCTTTAAATTCTCTTTCCTCTTCTTCACTATCACTTGTAGTGGCATTCCTTTTTCTTCTACAGTGACATCTCTTGTTGTCAAATCTTGCTTGCCTGTCTCTCTCTCCTTTCTTGCACCCCTTGCATCGCTCTTTCTTATCCATATATAAATTTTTTCATTATTTTCAAGACATTGGCGATCAAACTTCTCTTGAATCATCTTTCTCTCAAACTCTTGATTCAAGAAAGGAATCAACCTCTCAATTTCAATACTTGACAAAGCCCCAACTGCTCTTTTTGCATGATCACACTCCGGTGAAGCAATTGGTTGATCTCCAACATTTCCAACATTTTTCCAATTTCAACCATTTCTAGATTGTTTAACGTCTCGGGATTTCTTTTCCTTTTCCTCTTTGGGTATAATTAGTGTTAATGAAGAAATTATCTCTCTATCTTTCCTTTATAGGGTGGGTAATTTAACCATAAATGTTCATTTATGGGGTATGGTTAAACGTCCCGTCTCTTGGAAGACCACACTAATTCAATCTCGGATACAATTCTCAACATCCATCATTACTCTTATATATATTTTCACTCTCATAGTGTATCTAGACGTTTTCCATTGTTTAGATTTCCGCAATCCTTCCATTAAGTAGAGTTTTAGTTGGTTACCTACTTGCATGGCCTTAAGTGTAATACTAACAATCTTTATTGATTTTTTGCAGATTCAAAGAAGGCATCATCTGTTGAGAGGCATTATGGCTAGTCATGGATTACACGTCTGGCACATGCAAAATGCTGTTATCCAAAACCCTCACCATATGCCATTTTTTTATACACAAGACACCCCCATATACCTGAATAAATTTGTGCATTTCAACATATTTTTTACCCAATTTTTATCCAATTTCTTTGTTTTAGCCTCCCCTTCTCTCATATAAATTTATTATTTCCTCTTCAAAAAATGGACACTCTTTACACCTCTCATTGCAATCTCACTCTACAGAAAAAGAAGCTCAACAAAACCAATCTCTGCAACTATACTCTACAGATAAAGAAATTCAAGACAAATGTCTGAGAAGCTTACCATTCCAAGCAAACTCCCTTCAACTCTTATTGAACCTGTTTTTATAGAAAAAATTGTTGCAGTTGCTGAGAATGACAACAATTGGAAATGGTGTATTGTTAGAGCATAGCTCGGTTGAACCCACCAAGCGTTGGTATGTCAAGTTTGGTTGTCATATTTTAGTATCAAAACTCATCTAGAATCAACTTCGTTTAGGTTATACTAGAAAGTCCAGGAATGTTGAGACTTACAAGTACTACTCCGAAGACCTGAAGAATGCGAAGAAGTAACGACTACAATGAAGACATCATCCTTCCTCTTGAGGTTAGTAATATTTGAAAAAGTGTGGGTCTAACAACCACACCCAATATTTCGTCCGGTAATCTGTATGGACTCACTCCAATATAATTCCAAGAAAATCAACTAGACAGTCAGACTCAATCAAGGAAATATATCCAAGAGTTATATCTATGTTTCTCAATGTAATCAGCAAATCAAACAGATAGAATCCGTGAGCCTGATTATTATGAGAAACAACTTGAATGGTACCAAAGACCAATGTTCAAGTGTCAATCAATTTCAATCAACAACCAAAGGTTGGATTTACCAATTGATTAAACTACGCACAACCTGTGATATTTAAATTATATAAACAAATATAATGCGGAAAAGAAATAACACAGACACCAGAAGTTTTGTTAACAAGGAAACCGCAAATGCAAAAAAAAAAACCCGGGACCTAGTCCATATTTGAACACCATATTGTATTAATCCGCTACAGACACTAGCCTACTACAAGTTAACTTAGGACTGGAATGTAGTTGATCCCTAACCAAGTCTCACACCGATTAAGGTACAGTCGCATTCCTTACGCCTCTGAATCCCAGCAGAACTCTACGCACTTGATTCCCTAAGATGATCTCACCCACAACTAAGAGTTTCTACGACCCAAAGTCATAGACTTTATAAACAAATTTGTCTCCCACAAAAAAGTCTATTCTGATAGATAAATCCGTCTCCCACAAAAATACCTACGAAGTTTTTGTTCCGTATTTTGATAAATCAAGGAGAACATGAACCAATTGATAATCCGGTCTTATATTCCCGAAGAACAGCCTAGAAATATCAATCACCTCAGAATAACTTAACAATATGGTGGTAGAACAAGTTATTGTGGAATTACAAAGAATGATACGAAGAGCTTTGTGATTACCTTTTATATCTTACCTATCGGAGATAAATCTCGGGACTATCTTTGAGAAGGTAGTACTCAACACGATAGAACAAGTAAGATTAGAACACGTAACTACATAGAAAATAGTTGGGTTTGGCTTCAGAATCCCAATAAAGTCTTTAAGTCGTTAACCTATAATGGTTTTAGGAAAAACCTAGGTTAAAGGAGAATTGACTCTAGTCGCAACTAGTATCACACATGAGGTGTGGGGATTAGGTTTTCCAGTTGCTAGAATTCTCCCTTATATAGTCTTCAAATCAGGGTTTGATAGCTTTGAAACAAAGCAATCAATATTCATCGTTAGATGAAATCCTTATTTAAGATTCAAGCTAAGTTTGTTTAAAACCAAAGAAATATCTCTCCACCGGTAGATGGTCTTAGCTTGTTACACACAAATGAAATATACCTTCATTTAGATATGGGTAACCGTACTTAAACGTGTATATTGAGTTGGCTTAATAAAAGTTAACCAAAGTTAGCTATATGAACACTTTTGTATTAACCACATTCATCTAACACTTCTAGATCAATTGATAATCAAATGAATCTAATTGTGTTACTCATAGAGTTGTTCAATTGTTTATATTCTCATAGAAGTATACAAGACACAGTTGAAACAAAATAGTATTTGATTCAAGAGAATCAATTCATGAACATTTTAGCCACGGTTTGCAAAGATTGCATTCCTTAATTTATAAATATATTTTTTCATGAGTATGAAATCATACTTATACCGATTTTAGAACTTAAACCAACTCAGTTTGCAAACGGGTACTCAATCTAGAGTTCCGGACTTTGGTCATGTCCGACAGTTCGCAAACGGGTATGCATATTGTCGTACCGGACCTAACTCAGGTGAAACCATTCGCATACTGGTATGTAAACTTGGTTCCCGGACTTTGACAGGTAAAACCGTTCGCATACTGGTACGCAAACTTGGTTCCCGGAACCGAATCATATTACAACAATTTGCATATTGGTATGCATACTGTGCTATATCCAGACAATAGTTATTTGTTCTAAACTCCCATTTCAATCATTGAAACATCCTTAGAAGACGACAATAGCTGTCTCACACAAACTATTAGCTTAAAAATAATTTTTCAAGTGATCGAATGATTAATACGAAACATTCCGAGTCTACATCAAATGACTATCTCAACAAATCATGTAAGATGTTTCAAGGCAATTTTCACATGATCATCTTTTGACTCATTATTTAGTTTCCACCAAATAAATTATTTTCCAACTAAACTCGTCAAGTACAATGATGAACGTAGCTAAAGCAAAAAGCTTTCCAACACATATTTCGAGAAATATATAAGCGAGTTAAACTCAGCTCGAAATATCAAATGTGTATAATGGAAAAGTTTATATAGCTATACGACTTAGTCTTATTAGGAGATAGAATAGAATAGACTTCCAAGTGATAAATAAGTTTTAGTCTCCACATACCTTTTGTTGATGAAGTTCGTCCAAGCTTTCCTCAGTAGATCTTCATCTTCAATCGATGAATGCCGTGAAGTCTAAAGATCAACTACACATTTTATCCTAATCCGAGACATTGCTATAAGTAGACTAGAAATCAAGACTTATAGTTTTGATCACTTAAACTTTACAAACAAGCTTGCGAGTTCGACCGAGCAGTGCTCTAACAATATTGACTTGATCTTGTTTCCATTCCTAACGAACCTTTCAAGTTGGATTATATTAAAAACATAACATTCGAAGATGTATATGAATAATACTCTAGTGTTTAGACTTGGTCATGACATTATGATCAAAGTGTCAAGGAATTTATTGAATTACGAAGTATAACGCCTATCTTTTGAACTTTGTAAATACGACATCGACATAATTTATTGTATATAGTTGTTTGATTATGTGTGCATTATATAGGTATGATTTCACCCTAGGAAACAATGTTTTATAACATTTGTTTAAAGGAAGTACATATATGAACTTGTTTCATAATCGAAAGGAAATCATGATCGGTCAGGTTCTTTATTGAATATCTTTTGAATGACCAATATAAGATGACAAGGTATAACCTATCTTAACTTGTTGAGATTTATGGTATAACCGGTCATAGCCTATATAATATAGATAGTTGTAATCGATCACAAGTTACATTGGAAATCAAGGTGTAACCGATCACAAGCTATATTGGAATGCAAGTTGTAACTGGTCACAAGTTACTTTGGGATCCAAGGTATAACCGGTCACAAGATCAATTGGGAAGTTAGTTGTAATCGGTCACAAGCTACCTTTGGGAAGCAAGGTGTAACCGATCACAAGCTACTCCGGGAAGCAAGGTGTAACCGATTACAGCCTATATTGGGAATCATGTTATAACCGGTCACAACATATTTTGGAGTGATGGTTTAATCGGTTCCATGAGCAAAACCAAGTTTCCATGATTCACATATTTCTTCATGATGTGTGTGAATTAGGGTTTCGGGTTTGCTAATATAAGAAGCTTCTAGATGTCAACATTATTTGAACATGTACATAACTCTTATTATTAATTGTTCAAAGATATTCCTTGATACTCAAGGTGATCTCTTGTCAGAAAAAGTGAAAAGCATTTAATTATGATTTTCATCATATATATTTTAATTACCAGCAATTAAAGCATATCCTCGTGAAAATATTATTAGTTAATGTGCTAGACTAATAATATAGGTTTTCTATGAGAGTTTTCAGAAATATGGTCTGGCATTTATGTGAAAATAGGAAAACCGAAATTAGGTACTTTAATGAGAATAACTTGAGAATATTTTCGGTTTTGGAATTTCCTTGTTGTCCAAACCACCTTGGTGTATAAATACTTGTGTTTGTATTTCTTGCAAAATATCTTAAGAGCCAGGCAAACTTCATTCTTGTTTTTTTTGGTGGAGCCGTCTATCTGGAGAGGAAAGTACCCTAATTAGGCGAAATCTCTTACGACCGCTCTTGTAAAGACTTCTGTGGGATCAAGAAGCTCTACGAGTACCGTTGGTGGGAAACTAGATAATTGCATTGTTATTGTAGTTTTCGATTATTGATTTGATTGACTAACGGTTTTTGAAACTTTGATTGCACCTAGTTTTTTTTATTCTTGAGAATCTTCTCTTTTGATATAAGTTTCACTCAAACTAGATCAAAGTTTAGAAACATTTTCGGATCTAAAGACATCTTGTGATAATTCATTGTTAACAGACTCTGTTCTGTGTGTGATTGATTACAAGAGGTTTCAAGTGGTGTTGTACAGGTTATTGAAGACAAACAAAGATTTGAAGACGATGAAGTTTTTCTTATTAGTTTTCGTATCTTGTGAATTGTGTGCACAAACCTTGATCGTATGGGATCCAACTAGAATCGTGATTATCTTTGATAGACTTGATTGATTAGTTGCGTGAGATCGGCATCACCTTATAGTTTCTCTTTGAGATTTATATTGATTGTGAATCTATAGTTTGATTATTTCGGTAATCAAAAGATAGATTGATTCAACCAGACAAGGGAGTTTATTAGATTAAACAGAATAGCCTTTGTCAACAACTCATTAATATCTTATTACCAAAATTGAATAGAGTGGTTACAAAACAGATTTATCCTTTACTGTTTGGAATACAATCTAAAGGATTGGTTATTCACGTGCGTGACTTTAGAAGTCGAAGGCACATGGATACTGAGGAAACTAAGTAGTAGGGGCAGTTTACTTGGTCTCAACTATACGAAGTTGGTATTAGATTTTGTATAACGGATTAATTCTTAGAGTATTCAAAACTAGACAAGGTCCCGGGGGTTTTCTGCATTTGCGGTTTCCTCGTTAACACTTGATATTGATCCTATAGAGTTTCGGTTATTACCGAATCTATTATCAAGTGATCACTTCGTTGTCGTATCATCTCGATCTTGAATCCATAGTCAATCACACAAGTGATCTTGTTGTTATATTGTCTCGATCTTGTATCCATAGACGATCACACGAAGTGTGTACCAAAATTGTTGTATTATCTCGACTCAGTCCATAGACGATCACACTTGGTAAAAGACTTATAGGTTGATAAATAAAAGATTGTGGTGTATTTGGGTACCCTCGTCTTTTCATGTATGATAGGTCATATCTGTAGTGAGTTTCTTGTTCCTACTTCCTCTGTTAGAATTTACATCTGCAATCAACGGTCGCTTCTACAAACCCCAACAACAACAACATTTAGTGTCTAAAGAACAAAATTCTCATACGTTTTTTAGTTGAAGTTGATTTTGACAAAGTTAATGAACATAGACTTTGGTATGCTTGTGGTTATCTCATTGTTCTTCGTGTAGTTCCACCATCAGGATGGCCAAATAACTATCAAACTGCTTTTACGGAAGAGCTCATGTAGTTGGTTTTGTGTAACGTTCCAAAGGAATATACTTATTTTGAAAATCTCAAGAAATTAACCTTTAAGCTGGGAGAGCTGGTGGAAGCTAAAGATCCATATGGTAACCATCAATTCAACAAAAATGAGAAAGTATGTGTAAAAATTGTTGTTTAGAATCCTTTTCCAACTTGAATCCCACTGGTGACTAGAGGCAGGATTGAACCATTCCTTATAGAATGTCGATATTTTATGGTGCCAAGATCTTTCTGTTACTAATTTCATATCATTGATTACAAAAAAATTACTTGCACTAAGGTAAAACCTAGGATATTTCATAAAGATGGAGAGTCTAGTCAATCTCCATCTTATAAAAGTCCATCTCCTAGAGTCATTGTCTCAAGATGGATGTCACCACAACCAGTTCATGTTTCTTCTAGTTCTGACTCCATGGAAGCTCTAGACAATACTCCCGCTACTCAACCTGTTGATGATAGCGTTATGGTAGAAGATACTCTTTCCCATTGCTCAAATGATAAAGGTAAGGCAGTTATTGTTCAAGGCACATCTTCATCCAAGAATGATGATTTATCTACACAAAGCTCAGTACGGGTCCTTTTATTAGCAGATCACCATCTCGGAGAATCCATGAAGTCGGTTCCGTTCAAAACCATGTTGTTACTACTGCAGAGAATGGTCTTCATGTTGTTCATAAGATCGTATCCTCATCTATTATCCCATCTTAACCTCAAAAGTCTAACCACTCTTCTGTTCAAACTACCTCGACTAAAATGTTTAAGATAGCAGTTGCGCCATCTCATCCTCTTTCTCTGTCAAGAGAGGAAATTATTTCATTAACTGCTGAACATGATGCTCTCTCTAACCTTAAGAGAAAAAATTAATCCTCGTGATGATGCTAGAAAAAGAATCCGTGTTACTAAGTCTGCTTTGGATGATATTATTGTTTCTCCACCAGAAAGTCAGGTTTCTCCAGAACCTGACTACAACACTCTCTGTCCACCAATGATAAATCTTGATTGTATTTCACTAATTACCATCCCAAACCAAGAAGATCATTCTCACTCCCTTGTCAACCCTTACGGCTATTTCCTTGCACCATCTGGTCAATCCTTGATAATTCATAATGTCTGTAATAATTCTCTTCATGAGGCTGCCTCTTTGGATTTGAATGCAACACAACGAAGTCAAGCAACTGGTGATTCAACTGGTTCTCAGCCCAATGGTATCCTACTAATCAGGTAGCTCCTCCACATAACCTTTTATTATCTGCTAATTCTTCTAATTCTAATGATGTTAATTCCACATTTATACATCATGTTAATAACATCAATATGTTTTGCTAGAATATGAAAGGTTTAAGGAAAAAAATCATATGACAAAGTGTTGAGTATTCTCCTAAAGAATTGAACCCAGACATGGTTATCCTCCTTGATACTAAAATGAAGAATGATATTGATTGCTGCTAGAAAATTAAAAAATCTAGGATTCCAATGTGCTTTTAATGATACTTGTATTGGTAGAAGTGGTTGATTGGTTTTAGGTTGGAAATTGGAGCTTGATTTCAACATTGTCACGTCCAACTCAAGAGGCATCTATGTCACCACCAATGACATCATTCATTCCAAACTATATCGTATACATTTCATATATGAAGAACCAAACCAAACTGTTAGGGATGCTTTTTTGGCTAGTCAAACCAACCTGTTAGAGCATAGCTCGGTTGAACCCACCAAGCGTTGGTATGTCAAGTTTGGTTGTCATATTTTAGTGAATCAAAACTCATTTAAAGAGTCGCTTGATTATATACTAGAGTCAACTTTGTATAGGTTAGCTTGAAAGTATTAGAATATGAGACTTACAAGTATTACATGAAGACTTGAAGAATGTGAAGAAGTATGGAGCTATAACGACAACATCATCCTTCCTCTTTAGGTTAGTAATATTTGACTTGAACTGTTTCATTCCTTAACGTATCTTTCAAGTCGTGCATATTGAAAACATAAATGCGAAGCTATGTATGATACTCTAGTTAGACATAGTATAAAGGAATACAATACGAGGTTTATTGCTTAACCATTAAACTTTGTATATAAGACATCGACATGATCATATGAATGCTATTATGATTATGTATGGGTATGAGTGAAGATTTCATCCTAGGAAATAATGTTTTACATTCGTTTAAAGGAAGTAAGTTCATAAACTTGTTTTGTGAATCGAAAGGGAAATCGCTAGGCTTATTGGTATTGTTATTCATTGCAAATCTATTTTGAATTACCAATATGTGTGTTTAGTATAACCGCTCATAAACTTGTTTATGTATCTTGGTAAAACTATTCACAAGGCCTGACTTATGTATTGGTATGACTTTTATTAGTGAAACCGATCTTAAGTAATCACTCAAGATGGTATGATCGATGCCTTGTAAATAGCAACTTTTATCTAGTCATTGGGGAACCGATCCTAGTAAAAGGTGCAACAAATTTACAAGAGGGAATCGATCCTTGTAAGAGGTGCAACACGTTTTTAGTAGATGGGGGAACCGATCCTATGAACATGTGCAACAAGTTTGTAGTTTTGGGGGAACCGATCCTATAGACATGTGCAACCGAATACAGGTAGTTACCATAAGTTGTGGGGAACCGATCCTAGTACCTAGTCAACCGAATTTTGGTAACTAGCGTGACTATGCACGGTACTCACATGGAGGTAGAACCGAACTTGTTTTGGTAGAACCGTGAAACCAATGATTGGTGATTTGATAGGATAATCAATCACATAGTTCTTGGAATTCAGACGAACCAATTCTAAATTCGTTTGGAAGTGTGGAAAATCGTTTCCAAGATTGTAAGTATGAAAAAGAACTTGCAAAGTAAAGATGTCGAAATACTTTGAACATGTGTAGTAACTCTTATCATTAATTGTTTAAAGATATTCCTTAATAGCTAAAGGAGAATCCCAGGATCGAAATAAATTGAGATTCTTTTATTTAAGGTTTCTTAGTTTTTATATGCTATTTAATCTCCAGCAATTAAATGCATATCTTTAGAAAATAATAATTAGTAATGTGCATTTACTAGTTGGAGATTTTCTAATAAATTTCAGTCAATATTTGGACAGTGCATTTCCAGGAGTTATGAAAACCGATTTTGTGTTTATTGCATATCTTTGAGAATATTCGGTTTTGGAAATTCCTTGGTGTCCAAACTTCCTTGTCTATAAATATTAAAGTTTGCATTTTCTAGCAAACTAATCCTCAGAGCCAGCAAAACTACCTCAGTTGTGTTGTTACTGGTGGAGCCGCCTATTCGGAGAGGAAAGTAACCTAATTAGGCGAAATCTCTTACAGCCGCTCAGTTTAAAGACTTCTTTGGGATTGAGAAGCTCTATTAGTACCGTTGGTGGGAAACTAGATAATTGCAGTTTATTATTAGTTTTCGATTGATTTGATTGACTAACGGTTGTTGAACTTTGATTGCACCTAGTTTGTTTATGCTTGAGAATCTTCTCTTCTGATATAAGATTCACTCAAACTAGATCGAAGTTTCGACGGGGATCTTTAGACTGTTTGTATATCTAAATACATCTTGTGATAATCCAACATTAACAGACTCCGTTCTGTGTGTGATTGATCATAAGAGATTCAAGTTGTTTGTGTGCAGGTGTTGATTGAAGATTAAAGAAGATTTGAAGACAAGAAGAATTTTTGGGTTCATAATCTTTGGTGTGCACAATAACTTGTTTCAGCTGGAAAGGGATCCAACTATAATCGGTTTATTTTTGTGATAGATTGGATTGATTAGTTGAGTAGATCGGCATCAATACACTTCTTTGTGATTAATAGTATTAATTGCACAGTCTAACAATTACTTCCGTAGTTGTTGAGAGATTGATCTAAGGACCCGACAAAAGAGTTTATTTGGTAAACGGAAGAGCCTTTGTCAAACTCATATCACGTTGGTTGAAAAGAGTTGTTACCGAACAAATTTGTTGTTCCTTTACTGTTTGGAATATGAACCAAAGGAATTGTTCCAAGTGCGTGACTTATTTACAAGTTGGAGGCGCAGGGATACTGATGGAACTAGGTGAACTATAGGTTTAGTTGCTTGGTCTCAACTATACGAAGTTGGTTTGATTTTGTATAGCGGCTTAATTCTGAGAGTATTCAATTCTGGACTAGGTCCCGGGGTTTTTCTGCATTTGCGGTTTCCTCGTTAACAAAATCTTGCCGTGTCATTTACTTTTATTTTTCGCAATTATAATTGTGTTTATTATAATTTAAAGTAAATCGCACAAACGTTAATTCTTATTTTACTTGATAGACAATCCCTAGAGTTTGGTTAAGTCCGAACCTATTATCAAGTAAACATACTTCGTTGTTGTATTGTCTCGATCTTGTATCCATAGACGATCACACGAAGTGTGAACCGATTAGTTGTATTGTCTCGACTCAGTCCATAGACAATCACTTTCGGAAAAGGACTTATAGTTGGAAAAGTTTTAGATTGAGGTATATTTGGGTACCCTCATCTTTTCACAACCTCCCTCATATCCATAATGTTAGAGCATAGCTCGGTTGAACTCACCAAGCGTTGGTATGTCAAGTTTGGTTGTCATATTTTAGTACCAAAACTCATCTAGAGTCGCTTGATTAAATACTAGAGTCAACTTTGTTTAGGTTAGACTAGAAAGTCTAGGAATGTTGATACATACAAGTATTACTCCGAAGACCTGAAGAATGTGAATAAGTAACGACTACAACGGTGACATCATCCTTCCACTTGAGGTTAGTAATATTGACTTAATCTTGTTTCCATTTCTAACGTATCTTTCAAGTCGTGCTATATTGAAAATATAACATGTGAAGTTGTATATATTGTATATAATACTCTAGTGATGTGACTTGGTCATTATAGTATGATCAAATTTTCAAGGAAAACATATTACGAAGTATAAACACTTATCTTTTGGAACTTCGTAAGTACGGCATCGACATAATATATTGTATATAGTTATTCGATTATGTGTGCATTATATAGGAATGATTTCCCCCTAAGAAACAATGTTTTATAACATTTGTTTAAAGGAAGTACATTTATGAACTTGTTTCATAATCGAAAGGAAATCATGATTGGTCTTGTTATTCTTTGAATATATTTTGGATGACCAATGGAAGATGACTTTGGTAGACCTATCTTAACTTGTTAAGATTTATGGTATAACCGGTCATAACCTATATAATATAGTTTGTTGCAATCAGTCGTGAGCTTCATTGTAAATCTAGTTGAAACCGATCACAAGCTATATTGGAATGCAAGTTCTAACCGCCATGAGTTACTTTGGGAACCAAGGTATAACCGGTCACAAGATGAATTGGAAGATAGTTGTAATAGATCACAAGTTACCTTTGGGAAGCAAGGTGTAACCGATCACAAGCCAACTCAGGAAGCAAGGTGTTACCGATCACAAGCTACCTCTGGGAAGCAAGGTGTAACCGGTCACAACCTGGTTTGGGAAACATGGTATAACCGATCACAACTTACATTGTGAGGTTGGTACAACCAATCCCAAGAAGCAAAACTGAGTTTCCAATATTCACATATCTCTGTAAGTTTTGTGTGAAGCTTGGAATTAGGGTTTGCTCAGAAACTTCTAGATGTCGACATATTTGAACATGTATATAACTCTTATCGTTTATTATTCAGAGATATTCCTTGATACTCAAGGTGATCCCTGGTCCGAAAAAGTGAAAAACATTTAATTATGTTTTCATAATATATGTTTTAATTACCAGCATTTAAAACTTATCCTCTAGAATATATTATTAGTTAATGTGTTAAACTAATAATAGAAGTTTTTCCATGAGAGTTTGCGGAAATATTAGTTAACATTTATTGGGAATAGGAAAACCGAATTTAGATACTTTATTGCATATCTTGAAAATATTTTCGGTTTTGGAATTTCCTTGTTGTCCAAACAACCTTGGTCTATAAATAATTGAGTTTGCATTTCTTTCAAACTATCCTAAGAGCCATGCAAACTTCATTTCTCATTGTTTTATGTGGAGCCGTCTATTCGGAGAGGAAAGTATCCTAATTAGGTGAAATCTCTTACGACCGCTCATTAAAAGACTTCTGTGGGATCAAGAAGCTCTACGAGTACCGTTGGTGGGAAACTAGATAATTGTAGTGTTATTAGTTTTCGATTATTGATTTGATTGACTGACGATTGTTGAAACATTGATTGCACCAAGTTTGTTTATTCTTAAGAATCTTCTCTTATATAAGATTCACTCAGACGAGTTCAAAGTATCGACAGGATCTTTAGAACCATCTTCGGATCTAAAGACATCTTGTGATAATCCATTATTAACAGACTCCGTTCTGTGTGTGATTGATCACAAGAGGATTCAAGTGTTGTTGTGCAGGTATTTGAAGGAAATATAAGATTTGAAGACGAATAATATTTCTTATTAGTTTTCGTATCTTGTGAATTTAGTGCACAAATCTTGATCGGTTGGGATCCAACTTGAATCGGTTTATCTTTGATAGACTTGATTGATTAGTTGCGTAAGATCGGCAACTCTCTATAGTTTCTCTTTGAGATCTATATCGAGTGAGTGAAAATCTAAACTTGATTATTTCAGTAGTCAAAGGATAGATTGATCTAACCAGACAAAGGAGTTTATTAGAATAAACATAAGAGCCTTTGTAAACAACTTATCAAATATCTTTTAACAAGTTTGATTAGAGTGATTACCAAACAGATTCTTCTGTTGCCGTTTGGAATACGATCCATAGGACTTGCTATTCACGTGCGTGACTCTAGAAGTCGAAGGCGCAGAGATACTAAGGGAACTAAGTAGCTAGGGGTAGTCTGCTTGGTCTCAACTATAAGAAGTTGGTATTAGATTTTGTATAACCGCTTAATTCTGAGAGTATTCAAAACTGGACTAGGTCCCGGGGTTTTTCTGCATTTGCAGTTTCCTCGTTAACAAAATCTTGCTATGTCTTTTACTTTATTTTCCGCATTATAATTGTTATCATAATTAAGTAAAATACACAAGTACGATAACTCCGTAATACTTGATATTGATCCTATAGAGTTTCGATTATTTCTGAACTTATTATCAAGTACACACTTTGTTGTCGTATCATCTCGATCTTGTATCCATAGTCAATCACACAAGTGATCTTGTTGTTGTATTGTCTCGATCTCATATCCATAGACGATCACACGAAGTGTGAACCGATTTGTTGTATTTTCTCAACTCAGTCCATAGACGGTCACATTCGGTAGAGGACTTATAGGTGGATAAATTAAAATATTGTGGTGTATTTGGGTACCCTCGTATTTTCACCTAACAATGAATTTGCTTTCTTTATAGGAGATTTCAACTCTCTTTTAGGTTCTGAAGATAAAAGTGGTGGCCTAGATATTGAAGAAAATGACTTCCTGAATCTTAAGACTTTTTGTTATGTTTTTGATTTGCATGATCCTGGCTTCTCTGGACCTAGATTTACTTGGTCTAACATGAAGAACAGTTCTGATTTTATTCTTGAAAGGCTTGATAGGTGCCTAATAAATCATGACGCTGAGGTTTTATTTCCCAATCTTTGTGTTAATAATCTCCCTAGGGATTCCTCTGATCACTTCCCCATGCATATAGGCTTTAACTATGATGACGATTGTATGCCAAATCCTTTTCACTTTATGACCATGTGAATTACTGATCCTACTTGTAGCGACATTATATCTAACTCATGGTCTACTCACATGGTTGGTTCACCTGCTTATAAGCTTAAGGAAAAATTGTTTAATACCAAGAAAGGCCTAATAGAATGGAACAAAATCTCTTTTGGTAATATTCAAACCAATATATCTTCCACTAGAGATGATCTCAAAGATATCCAGACTTCCAATCCTTCTGATACCTTGAATGTCTCTAGACTTAGAGCTAGACTTAACTATTTGTACTCTTTAAAAGAGCTCTACTTGAAAAAATAAGTTTAGAGAGGTCTGGCTCTTGGAAGGGGATGAAGATACTCCCTATTTCCACAGGGTTACTCTTTATAAAAGAAAAAGAAATGCGATAAAGAACAACTCTTGAGATATCTTTATTCACAGAAGTAACATTGGTACCTCCTATGTTGACTATTTCAAGAATCTTTACTCCTCTAGTCCTCAATCTTTTCAAGAAGAAGTTTTAGCTGACCTTCCCCCAAATTTCTTTCTGGATGATAACAATCTTTTAAATATTCCTTTATCTCCTGAAGAGATTAAGCATGCTGCTTTTCAAATGGGGAAAAAAAAGCCCCAGGACCAGATAGTGCCACATACCTTTTCTAAATAAAAAACACTGGAATATTGTAGGTGATTCTGTTACTGAGATGGTGCAAACATGTTTCAGAAATTCCCATGTGGCTAATTTTCTTAACCATACCAACATCTCTCTTATCTCCAAAAGCCCTATGGTTGAGGTGGTTTCCCAATATAGACCCGTTGGTTTGTGTAACTTTGCTTATAAAATCCTATCCAAAACTCTTGCTAACTAAGCCCTTTAATAAATGGGCTGATTTCTCAAAATCAAAGCGCTTTTGTGCCTAAGAGAAGTATTGATGACAATATCCTCCTGGCTAATGAAATGGTTTTTTTACATTGAACCATTATCATGGGAAGGAAGGTCTAGCAGACATCAAACTTGATATGTCCAAAGCTTATGATAAGCTTGAATGGAATTTCCTTGAGAAAGTTCTCAGGAAGATGGTTCTATGTAAACATTGGATAGCTTTGATCATCAAATGTTCAGCCAGTGTCTCTTATTCTGCCCTGCTTAATGGAGTCCCAACTGGCATGATTAAACCTGAAATGGGCGTCAGACAGGGTGACCCTCTGTCCCCTTATCTTTACATCCTTTGTTCTTAATATTTGTCTGCTTATATTGATAAACTCATTAGGATTGATTTAGTTCAAGGTATCAAGGTTTGCAGAAATGCTCTTCCTATTACTCACTTGTTATTTAATGATGATTGTTTAATGTTCTCTAAAGCTATTGTTCAAAATTTTGCTACTATTAGATATTATCTCCATAAATATTGCTCCGCCTCTGGTTGGAAATTAATTTTGATAAGTCTGGGATCCTCTTTAGTAAGGATCTGTCCCCTCAGCTAATCCAACAACTTTCTGTTATCCTTAATATAATCTCCCTTGAGCTAGGTGAGAAATATTTGGGCACCCCAATCAGTTATCAAAAGTCTAAAATTCAGACTCATATGAGTATTTTGCAGTCTGTAGATGCTAGAATTACTTTTTGGTTCCACACACTTCTGTCTCATGCTGTTAGAACCTTTCTAGTTAAACATGTTGGTCAAACTATACCTATCTATGAAATGGCTGCCTTTCTTATTCACAAAGCATTTACAGGAAAATGGACGCTCATCTTTGTAAATTTTGGTGGGGGTAAACCCTTGACCCTAAGGATAGGAAACTTCACTTACTTGGTTGGGATACCCTTTGCTCCCCTAAAAGAAAGGTGGCTTAGGTGTTAGAAAGGCTGAATCAAACAATCTTGCTATGTTAGCTAGAAACGCTCGAAAACTTGTTGAAAGTCCTAACTCTCTCCTAGGCACAATTCTTAAAGCCAAATACTTCCTAAATACTGATTTTTTAAATGCTAAGTGCCCTTTTACTTGCTCTTAGACTTGAAGATGTCTCCATACCATTAAGGACCTCATCAAATTTTTCATATCTTGGATTGGGGGTGATAGCCAGTTTATTGACCCTTGGTGTGATAACTGAATTCCTACTTTAGGCTCTGGTAAACCCAATCCACTTGTTCTTCCATCTCCTAGCTTGAAAGTGTCATATTTCATTGATTCTGATACTAGATTCCGGAATTTTTCTAGGTTGAACACCCATTTTGACAATATTTATGTACAAAATACTATTCCCTTAGGCCAGCAAATGCATTCCTAATAGGAGGGCTTGGGATATTTCAAAGAATGGTAGATCTAATTCTAAATATGTCTACTTGGGTCTCAAAGGTATTAGACCTTCCCCAAGCAACACTCTTTGGAAGTGCATTTGGAAACTTAGAGTCCCACATCGCATTCAAATCTTCATCTAAAAATATGCCACTAATGCTTTACCTACTAGGACCGTTCTGCAGACTAGAATGCCTAATGATACCATAATCATCCCAGATGTTTGTCTTGCAATGAATCTGTCGTGCATGCTTTGGTCTTATGTACTTTTGCTACTTCGGTTTGGCTTGCCTCCTCTTTATGCTTGCATGTTCATATTTTCCATAATTCTTCTTTTCTTGATTGGATTGATTGTTGTCTTGCTAATGCCACTACCTCCCTATCTGAGGATTCAAATTAATTGTTTGTTGTTGTAATGTGGTCCATATGAAATAGTTGAAATAACCTGATTTTCAGTAAGAAAAAGGAAAATCCCACAACCGCTGTAGCCAGGGTCAGGTATATGATTGTTTTTAAGAACCTTACTATATCACATTCCCCTTTTATTAATGTCATTGGTGCTGCTATATGGATGCCCCGTCCTCATTGTTTGATCAAGTGCAATACTGATGGTGCTTCCAGCGATGTCTCTTTGGTTAATGATGCAGGCTACATCATGAGAAACTCTGCTGGAAAACCATCTTTTTATGCTGCTATCACTTTTGAAGTCTATTCTCCAGAAACAGCAGAAACCATGGTCATATGGATAATTTTAAAGAATGTTACGGGAGCTGCAACTCACTCACATCATTGTTGAAAGCGATGCGAAAACTCTGATTGACCAATTCTCCCTGGGAAATTTTGAAGGCAATCAATGGACGATACACTTTTTAGAGACATTTCCCTTTTCAGTTCTAGTTTAGTTGATTGTATTTTCTCTTTTCAGCAAATAACCTATAACATACGGCTCATTCTTTTTCTTTGGATTCTTGGGCCAAAGATAACTGAAATTATTATTTTTGGTAGGCATACCTCTAAATTATCTTAGGAGTCCAAATTTGTGCACCCCCTAAATACCGGGGGTGCACATTCCGGTCCTCTCTATTGGATAATTATGTTGGCTGGAAACCAGATACTCTTTCGCAATAACTACCTAATTTAACTCCAAAAAACTAGGCAAAGTTCTCTCCCTCTCCTTCTTCTCCTTCTATATTATATCAACCACATCTTCGATTAATTCTTCGTTGATAATGCAACAGATCATCATGACAATGATGCCGATTGTTTACAGGGATATGTCAATGTAAAATTGGTCCTGCTTATTAATACTAGACACCAATTAGAATTGTTGTCGAGCAAAAAAATAATCTTGAATGGTTGTTTAGGAATTGTTTTCTCTCCCTCTTCTCCTTCTCATGACTGTGATGATGATTCTACTGGTTGTTGTTCTTGATGGAAAAAACAAGATGGGTGTTATTAATATGATTCATGACGGAAAGAGAAATTTAGTGATGACAAGTAATATTCTGTTTTGATGAACTTGGATGTACCTATGAATGAAACTGATGAAACGCAAATTTAGACCTTAAATCTGTTCTGGGTTCTCTATTCAATACAGAAGCAGTATTTCGTTGGGTTTCATCTATTTTAATTCTATAAAATCCTTACAAAACAGAAGAGGTTTTTTGACAGTCTGATGCCCACTCGAATGTGAAAATTTACTAAACTGGAATCCATCATTAGACAAACAAAATCTTCGAATGCAAGACAAACATGATTGGATCTCGAGTAAACAACATCGGGCTTGAGAAATTTTGGTGCGGCACTTAAATCCTATCCTAAAGATTTCATCTCACAAACTATTTCTCCAATGTTTTCTATAATTTCAATTGACTTTGGAGAAATCGATACAAACACTGAGAAAAAAAAAAGGAAAAAAATAGAAAGAGAAAGAGAAAGGTAAAGTGAAGAAAAATAGGTGGTTTAAGTTGTTTTAATCAACAAATAACCAAGGCCGTAATGTGCACCCCAGTTTTGCGGGGTGCACAAATTTGCACTCTTAAACAGTCATGTATTTTACCAAAAATATCCAAACAACTTTTTTGGGTGAGGCAGATATGGACCATGGTCATGCCCAGATTCATATCCCATCCTATACCATACCTTGCGGTCCATAGACTCCTTATTGACCAACAATTTGCAATGGATGAATACGTATCTAATTTTCTATAGGCAATAGTCAATAGTAGAGTACTTCAAATTCCAAATCCTTCAAATTAATGAGTTAAATTCAATTTATTGACCTTATCAAAAGGAAATTTTCTCTAAATTAATATATTATTAATTTATCTTTAAAATAATAAATTATTAAATTATCGATAATTTAATATCTCTTTAAATTAATAAAATTTAGTGGTCCTAACGCTATTAAATTATAGAGGTTTAACTGTATTTCATAATCGGTAGGTTATAAATTCATTTATCCTCCGATTATGGTAGTCGCCCCAAAAACAAATTTCTCCAAAAATGAAAATTTTGTAATTCTTCATATGTCATAATCGGTAGTTTATAAATTCATTTATCCTCCAATTATGGTTGTAGCCCCAAATTCAATTTCTTGAGTTTCTCAACTCTAACAATCGGTAGTTTATCTATGTCCATTTTCTAGCGATTATTAAAGATGCCCCAAATTCGAAATTGCAAAAATAAATAAATGAAACTTCGAGTTTCTCTAATTGTTCAATCTGTAGTCTAGGGATGTTTATTAAGCTACCAATTTTTGAAATAGCCCGAATTTAATTTGAGAGGAACAAAGTAATAATCGATTGTTATAAACGATATTTAACTACCGATTATGTAAGGGTATTTAGGTACTTCCCGAGCCACTAGGACATCCCATAACACCGGCACTTGGTTGGGAATAAAAAAGCCGTCCCTAATTCTTTCATGATCACCCCTAAAAATGCTAGGTAAAGAATTAGCAAAAAAAATAAAAAAAAATCAAGCCTACTCAAAACCGAAGGCCTACCAGTAATTTTTTTCTCTCCTACCTCTACTGAGCCTAGCACCTCTTTTGGCAAGATTCTCAGCAGAGAAATTAATCTCTCTGTACATCTGAACAAACTTAATGTTTCTCACCTTATTACAAACAATGCCATCTGGAAGAATCACCAACGGAATATTGTCATTTCTGAAGCAAGTAAGCACAGCCTTCGAGTCAAGAGTAAACAAGACAGTTACTTACCTTTGCTCAGAGCCCATTCCAGAGCACAGACTATTGCCAGAGCTTCAACTACATAGTTGGTAGCTATGTCAATACCACCTGCAACAGCTCCCATAACCTGACAGCGAGGATCTCTACAAATGAACCGAAATCCAGCATTACCAGGATTGCCTCGTACAGCTGCTCCCTACCAGGAGGCAGGAGCTCTCCATCTGTATCCAATACCAACAAAACTCTTCGCCTTTCTATTACTGAGCTTAAAGAAAATCAGAACCTGTAAGTCATAGGGATGATTCCACATATCAGTTATCACTCTTCACTATTCACCTTTCTACCACCCTCAAGAATTTTCAGTGCTACAACTTTTTATCTATCATGGAGCTAAGAGGATACGAGGTTCAACAAAGTTTTACACTCATAACTATTAATGAAATCATATCCAACCTCTTAACTACACTTTTATTTCTCTACATCCAAAACCTAATTCAATAATGCATAGATGACTGTACAAGTGAACCTGCAAGGTAACAAATACTCGACTATTGCTTAATTTTGCTAGTGAAAGTGTAGGTTCAAACTTTTGGGGCCACAAACACCAAAAATGCAAGGCCGTGCCCTTGCAATTTCGTCGAAACAGAGCTACCAAAAATCTACCTGAGTGAAAATACCCAACTTACTTCCGTACTTCCAACAACTACAACTGGCCTATTAGCAAAACTGAAAGGAAAAATTGGATAAGAATGACAAAGCTAATCAAAAAGACGAAGCCCCTTATAATCAAGAGGACAAAAACCAGAATTGTTACAAGAGTATGATAAGTTAACAGCGAGCCAAGGACAAAGAGAAAATACCTTGACCACCTTGCATGGTCCTCGAGGAAGTCTCCAAGTTTCTTTCTTCATTCTATCTACAAAGTGCCAACCAATTTGCTCTGCGTTTCTCTTTTATTGCTTGATAAAGAGAAACTTATATATATAGTAAAACAAACAAGATACAACAAAGGACTACAGACTTAGATGCATCCATCAGGAGACCAGAAAAACACAAACAAGCCCCGTACCAACAGAAAACTGACCACTTCTAGATGCATCCATCAGACTTTGATGCAAATATTTTTAACCATTTCTACGAAAATGCTCAGCGAAGGCGCTGAATCCTTATCTCTTCAATTAGACTTTCGTCCAATTTTCATTCCTCCAATGAATTTCATACTGTTGCAGTAGGGATCTTTATGCCTCATCCTGTTGTACCCTCTAGCACTTCAGCTGGTGACTATCTTCAGAAGAGAAACAAGGTTAGCCACTAAAAATGATTATCAGCAATTATGATGTTTCAAACCTCAGTTGCATACTCACAGATGAAAAGAATATGATCCTTAATGGTAACCATACCTGAACCTCGATGCTGCAGAGGCGTCAATTGCCATAAAAGAACAAATTGGAGAATTTTTGAACACTTGGGATCAACAATTAGAATGTGAAGACCTATGGTGAAAATACTGTGTACCTTAATGGTAACCATACCTGAACCTCGATGCTGCAGAGGCGTCAATTGCCATAAAAGAACAAATTGGAGAATTTTTTAACACTTGGGATCAACAATTAGAATTTGAAGACCTATGGTGAAAATACTGTGTACCTGCCTCCCCATCCACAATTAGTAACATAACTTTATCAGCATTAACTTGGTTTAGCTGCTTACTCTTACTCTTACTCAATTGAGCTTACCCAATAAGCTCAAAGCTACTAGCAATTCACTGGTAATTCGCAAAGAATCTAATTAACAAAATCTACAATAATCTTCAGTGTCCCAATAGATCCAGCACTTTCAGATGTCAAAATGGATTCCAATTGACTCCTTTCCAAAAATTAAGACCACTAATTTCAAGTAACAAGAAATTTTAATTTAAAATTGACTACATTACATAAGGTCTAATACATATGAAACATTAATCCCCAATACACATGAGAACAAAAACGAAAATCATAATATTTTTGCTGTTCAGAGAAACGGTGATTGAGAAGTGAGAACTAGTGAATTTTGTAACAGCTTAAGCTAAAGCCATATAATTAGAACAACCTGAACTACACCTCCCAATTAACATTCTGATATAACTCTGCCTGATTCACTAGTGATTTGCAAAACCTAACCAGCAAAGTCTTAAATCTTGTTTTGTTTTCTTTCATTGGGTTTATTTTGTTTGAAAATTGGAAATATACTGAAAACAGTGTAGAAAAGAGAAAAATTATACCAGAAATTATCATGTAATCACAGTCAAAGGACGTGGTAAAGCATTATTTAGGCAAATCAAACATTTCCAGATACCAAATTGAAGTTTCAATTGATTCATATCAAAATTTTGACACATTTGATTCCACTAACAAGATATTGAATGTGAATATGTGATAATTGATTGATTAGACTACTACTTACACATATGAAACCCTAATCCAATCCCCGACTGAAACCACTAAAACAAAAGAAACTCCCAATTTCTAAAACATAATAAAACAGAAACATCGATTAAGAACTAGTAAACTTAGTAACAGCTTTGGTACCCTCAGAAACAGCATGTTTAGCCAATTCACCAGGAAGAACAAGACGAACAGCAGTTTGAATCTCACGAGAAGTAATAGTTGGCTTCTTGTTGTACCTTGCTAATCTGGACGATTCAGCAGCAAGTTTCTCAAAGATATCATTAATGAAACTGTTCATGATACCCATAGCTTTACTTGAAATACCAATATCAGGATGAACTTGTTTTAGAACTTTGAAGATGTAGATCTTGTAAGTCTCGACCGATTTCTTTGATTTCTTCTTCTTCTTATCTGCTGTTGAAGCATCCTTGCTTGGTAACTTCTTCTCGGCTCTGGGTTTCTTCTCTGCTGGTGCTTTCTCTGCTTTCTTCTCTTCTGCGGGTTTCTTTTCTGCTGGTTTTTTCTCTGCTTTCGGAGCCATTACAGAAAATGTTTAAAGGAAATCTGAAAAGTTTTTTAGTGGGTGAGAGAGAGAATTTTCTAGGGAGATACAAAGAGTAAAATATGTTATGAAATCTTTTCGAGAGTCTTCGAATATTTATATAGGGATGCTTCTGGAACTTGATTGGCTTGTTCTGTTTCATACAGATCGATAATATTAACCGTTGATTATAGCTAAAACTTATAAGTAATGGAGGGTCAGATTGGCATAATTCGGCTATTTTAAAACGGTGTTGGTAGAGTTTGATTCGTTCCCTTTGTCTCATACGGATTCTTATGTGGCATTGTGGCGACGGATTTTTTATTTTGAAGCCTATATCATAAGAGCAAGTCTTATGGTGGAATCCAAACTATTCTAAGCGTGGAAAAACTGTGGAATGTCAAGTCTAATGTCTTCCAAGTTAGGGTCTTCCACAGTTTTTCCAAGCCATGTTCCATGATTTCGTGGATGGTCTGTGGAATCCATGGAAGCGCTAATCAGATTAGCGTAAAACGCTATTCAGAATAGCGTATTAGATAACGAAAAACGTCAATAAAAATAGCGCCCAACGCTATTCAGAATAGCGCTTTTTATTTATCCGTAGATTTAAAACGAGCCTTTGAAAATCTAATGGTTGAGAATAAAAGTGTTAGTCTTAATAGCGTAAAGCGCTATTCTGAATAGCGTTTTTCTAGCGCTATTCTGATTAGCGTTTCAGTTGTTCCACCACTACACTTGCACTTCCATCCACAATTCCAAATGCTGAGGTGGCGTGGAAGATGGAAGATGGAACTCTTCCACCATAAGACTTGCTCTAAGTGCTCCAACCAAATGGTTTGAGGGCTCACGAAATGAAAAATTAGGGTTATGAAATAGTAATCTCCAAAACTCTTATCCTACCATTTTTGTTAATAATTAGAATGTCCTCGGTTAATTAAATTAGATTAGTGGTTTGATTAGACTAATGATTTGATTTATACTTCGTCTTCGACAATTAATAATCAAAAAAAAATAAAAAATAATCATGATCATAAAGAAAAAAATGATAATCATAATCATAATAATTAAGCACCAACTACAATTTGAAAACCGAACCGTAAGAAGCATCTACGGTATGAAAACCAAACCGTAAACTTAATATGAGGCGGGAACTCTAAACCGTAGTCAAATTCAGGGTCGTTTACGTTTGGGAACTGAGCACCTGCGGTGGGGAAAACTAGGTTTGATTTTAATATGACAATTTTATCTACAGTTTGGATAGTAAGAACTCCAAACCTTAGAACTGGGTTGACAATTTTCTCTACGGTTTGAAAATATAAAATTTTCAAACCGTAGAGTTGGTTTACGGTTGGGAGTTCAAATTTTCCGAACCGTAGAGTTTATTTACGGTTGGCAAATGTTGATTTCCCCACCGTATGTTGTTCTGGAATTAATTTTTAAATTCCTAATTTGGTCAAATCTAACCTATCTATGCAATCAATACCAATAAAATAGGGTGGGTTTTTCGACTCTTACTTGATTAAAGTCATTATGATGGAAAAGGCGGGTTTTTTAAACTAATTTCCAAATTAATAATTTGATCACATATAACCAATTCATCATTACGATGGAGAATAAGAAGAGAGGGAAAATAAATGAAGAAGAGGAGATGAGTTAGAATTATATTAGATTTAGGATTTTGTTTTGGTTTTTAATCATTGAAGGGTAATTTTCAAATTTTGTTATAAATTAGGTCAACCTTTATCCTCATTTAAGACATTTAAATCCATAAGAGCCATCCAGACCATTAAGTTGGAGCCCCTATAATAGTTTTTTCTTTCTTTCTTTTTGAAGCATGCATTTGTATTTAAAAAGGATTAGGCGGGTATGTGGTACCTATGGAGTCATGGAAAACAATTTGACTAATATAAGTAGGGATTGCCTGATCCCAAATTTTGGTTGAGAGATTTCCCAGATGACTTCCATTTGCCGCATGATTGGCCATACCATCTGTCGCATGGTTTCCTTCTTGATAATTATGTTGGATCGCAGCTTCCGGAATCTGACTCATTCTATTCTTTATTTCGACGATCATCCCTAATATGTGCCAAGGTGGAACAAAGGGTGAGGTGATGAATCGGAGGAAGTTTTTTTAATCCATCTCGAATATAACTTTTGGTTGTTGCCTTTCTGTTGTGGTTCTGGAAGCCAAAAGTAGAGCCAATGTTTTCGTTGTTAAGGTAGTCGTAATTCCTAGAGGTTGTGCTATATCCATCACAGTTCGTGCCTATGGGTCTCTCCAAATGAAACCTGCACCTGCAAAACCCGGGTGTCCCCTGGCAGCCCCATCCGTACTGATCTTTATCCAGTTTATGCTTGGGTTGTTGTAAAGACGGTATATGCTTGAGATCTAATGGATTAACAAAAGTGTGAGGGAAGCTCTTCTAGTTGAATTTGAGTTGGGTTTTTATTTTACCTTACAAATTTGAGGGCTACTGAATATAACACTGTTTTGGGGTAAAAACTGATTCTGTTGGAAATGGTAAATTTGGGTGTGCCGCCGAGAAACGAATCTAAACCCTAAACAAATGCACTGCACGGGAGTACTTTAGATTCGAGAGATCAATCTGTACAATCCTGGCATAAACCAAGAAATGGCCGTTCCAGTCTTGTCACAAAGTGAAGGAGAAGGGTTGATCTTAGGGAGGGAAGTAAAGAAGGTGTCGAGATCAGAATGGTTAACTCTGAAGGTGTGGCTGTTTATGACTTGTATCAGAATGTGGAACTTGCTT
Organism: Papaver atlanticum; assembly: GCA_023531105.1. NCBI lineage: Eukaryota > Viridiplantae > Streptophyta > Magnoliopsida > Ranunculales > Papaveraceae > Papaver > Papaver atlanticum. The sequence goes on along the minus strand of JAJJMB010017752.1, from coordinate 2,657,004 downwards.
GCGGAATGTAAGCTATAAGTTCTTGGTGTTTTCTGGATACTTGTGTTGATAACACTTGTTGGTTGAAATAGGTTGAAAACCTATTTATATAGTCATAGTTGAACGCACCCTGGTCTCATAGGAAGTGGGAGTAGTTGAGTGATAGAGAAGTGGGATCATGTGAAAATGTTGAAAACCACGTCTTTCAATGAGGGAAGACGGGTTGGTGTACACCCACTACTTCTCTACTGTCATTAAATGTCCGCCTTTCCTGACACTTTCTCATAATGAGCGTATTGCACGCCGCACGCTATAAACCGCCAGACCAATACCAAGATGAACATCCCCCAGTTTGCGACATGTTTGATGTCTCGAGTATTTTCGTGAAAATATGCAGCAGGTTGCTGAGTGGGTCTTGTTTGCAAGACCTAGTTATTTTGACCAATCACGCGCAAGCTAGGCGGCGGGTGGTCATGTATTACAAGCCAAGCCATGAGACTTGCAGCAAGAAATAGCACATAACACTTTTTAGGTCAAATAATTAAATTATTTGTGAAATCGATATTTATAAGACATCGTTTGTAATCGATACATATAATGCATCGCTTTTAAGCAAGCAACTCAAAGTAATCGATGCTCATAAAGCATCGTTGTATAAAGATGCTTTAAATTAGTCACGGAGCCTAATGTCTTAAAAGGAGCATGACCGGCCATTTTCGAGAAGCTGCAGGGAGCCGTTCATGTGCGCCAAAGATAGGCCGATCGGTCCTTATAGGAGAGTGGGGGTCGGCGACCACGGTGACATCTTATTGGTCGCCTAAGATTTGATCTAGGCCGGTCAATTCGGCTAGCGAAGTTGGACGGTCAAGATGATTTGCGGCATTTAACGATTGTTGCTGAATTTATTTAAAATTCCTATTGGCAGCGCGACTAGCCATTTTTGGGTGATCGTTTAGGAGCCATATAGGCAGGCCGCGGCTTGGTCGATTGTTCCTTATGGGAGAGGGGTGGCCGGTGATCATGGCGACATCTCATTAGTCCCCTAAAATTAGATCTAGGCCGGTTGATTCGGCTAGCGAAGTTGGACGACCGAGATGATTTGCGGCAGTTACATACTGCCATTAATCCAATTTAGGGTTTAATAGCCGTGTGGCCAACCTACTTTGGGGATAACGGTTTTTGGTGTTAGCCGCGTACTGGGAGTTATTCGATCGTCCAGCACATTAGCCCGGCCGCCGGTGAGCGTATCCGCACCTTATCTGGTATTTGAAATTGAATCTAGGCCGGTCAATTCGGCTGGCGAAGTTGGGCGGCCAAGATCGTTTTGCGGCAGCAATATACTGCGGTTAGCATAAATTAGGGTTTTGTAACTCACGCGGCCAACCCACTTTGGGTAATCGTTTGGTGGCTCCGCTTGCGAGTGGGAAGAATTTCGATTGGCCTAAGCATTAGTGGGCTCACCGGTGTGCCTGATGGTGCTTGTCCGACCATGTTAGGAGGTGGCTAGACTAGATAAATCGACCGGCCAAAACGTACGGCCATGATCGTTTTAAGACTGACATGGGCAGCCTATATTAGATTCCTTAAGGAATTAGGTGAGTCGACCAACCAACTTCCAACTTTATTTAAAAGTGCGTGTGGCGCTTTTGGAGTGATCTGATTGGTCGGTAGGGAAAGAGGGGCCAACAAGCATTAACATGGGGGGCGGCCAGACAGCCGCGGGCAGTGCCTGCTAGGGCAAACCGGCCAGCCAAGTGGTGTGGCCGCGCTTCCTTTTGTTGCTGCTTTTATTTGCCGCAGTTTCTCTTTTACTTCTTGTTTTCTACTTTTGGTAGGATTTTGCTCCTACTAGTCCATGGCGGATTAATTTCCTAGCTTACCTAGGTTTGGTCTCGACCAATAGGGTTCGAGATATTGCGCAGGCCGCAGAAAAAACCTTATTTTTGTAAATTAGTAAAATTAGGTTAGAAAAATTGAATTATGTGGGCTGACACAAAATCAATCAATTTCTGGTGAATTTTGTGTGTTCATACAAAATCACTAATTATATTTCAGAGGACAGCATAACTTTGTGTGTCTCTGATTGAGTACTTCCATACATATCTTAATCCTGACACTTCGGGAAATTCATGCTACTCTGCTGCGAGCGAACATTAATTGTCATGTCATGTCAACATCAAGAGTTCGGCTGGGGAACATGGCATGGAATGAATACTCGACAGGCCATGCATTAGTGAGTAATGCAGGTGAAAGATAAAATTTACAGAATATTTGGGATTATTGTTGCACGCACCATTCTGGATACATTTTATATATAAATATACTGAGTTGCTCAATACATATGTAAGTAAAGAGGCCCGGGCACTCATCACTCTTAAATGGCTCAGTTTCTTTGCAAAATGATGGCACATTTAACATAGGGTTTTACAATTTTAGCCTTGAACTAAAAACCACCATCAACAAACACAATAAAGTTAGTTTAAATTAATTGTAAAATCCTTGTTTCTGACTATTTTTGGAAATGGTTAAAACGCCTTTGATTAATTATTATTGGACTAGATTACAAAAGAACGGCTGAATCTTTAACATGCGAAAAAGATTATGTTACCGCAACCTCGTCTTTTCATATAGAATATATTTTATGCGCAATTGTTAACGAGCCAGACCAAAATAGGAATAAATAACATAAAAATAGAAACTCTTGAACAGTTTATATGGAGTGAACAAACCATTGATTTGTTCATTTTGATCATACTATGGATTCAATAAAAGAGGAAAATAGATGGATAAACGAGCAAATTTTATGGTTTTCCCATTGTGGTTCTTGGGTATCCGCGTATCTCGTCTCTGACCGCACAGGTCACCACATGCAAGCCGCCAGCGGTGTCACTTAATCCACACAGTCCCTTTAAACCCGCTGGCGGCTTCAGTAAATCCGCGCGGTTTTTTTGCAACCGCTAACGGATAAATCTGATTTTCTCATCCAACGTCTCTAATTCTTTTCCCTATAAATAAAGCTCATTTCAACTCAAAATTCACATCAATTTTTTTTCTCTTCACTCACTATAGTTTGTAGAAGAAGATGTCTTGATGCTTGTTAGTTCAACGATCTCAGTTTACTCGAGAAGAAGATTTAGCTATTTGTAGAAACTATGTGTTGTTACGAATTGAGCTTGCTGAAGCACACTATCCGGGTGCGAATTTCTGGTAGGATATTTAGTGAAAATCAGTAAACACAATGTAGTCTCTCTTCTTGTCTGCATGTTCTTCTTGTATGTTCTCTCTATTTTTCTATACCTTGATTTTCATCAAGACTGGCAAAGGGTAAACTCGCAAAGGGTACGAAGGGTATCAGTGTCGATGGGGCAACTATTTTACCATCATTTCTGGGCAGTTAAATCTCAGGGTCAGCCCTGCTCTTCAACACGATTTTGATTATAATCGACATATGTAGCAGGCGCTGACATTCTTTCACTTTTTCGATCTTTTTTTTCTCTTTCTAAAAGTCTTTATGGCAGCCCTCATCACCATTGTTTTATACAAAAAAATTTTGTAGAAAACTAGTATAAGATATTGTATAGATAAATTAGGAAGAAGAAAGTGGAGTCGTGTGAGTGAGAATGTTTGAAAATTGAAGAATTTATAGGATTTGAAAATAATAGCCACTGGGGAAAAAGACATTGGGATTTTAACATTGGCGGATCATCAGCAACCGCCCACGGATCCTGTCTGTCCGCCCGCTTTCTTCTGCGCCCGCTGCGTTTTTTCCCAACCGTGTGCTTCTTCCTCAACCGTCCACTATATTTTGCATAGTGGAAATTCACCTTTTCCCATCCACCTGGCTTTGCAAAAAACTTTTTGTGTTGAGTTCCATATGAACTGCTCTTAGGGATATGAAATACCCATTGACTTGACTCAATTTGGTTGGAGATATTCGACTTTAGCAATTAAACATATCATAATAAGCTCATTAATTAGTGTTACTAGCTCTTCTTTCATCCAAACAAATATCTTTTTCTTGGCTTGCAAGGACATATCTTATACAACTCCCACTATCCTGGATTTGGATATGTAGTCTCTGAGCTTCCCTTATAGTTGATATTTGAGGCAAAAAGTATCGTGCCACATAAGAAGCATGCACATTTTTATTCAAAATTACCAGACCCTTGAATATGAGAACAGTATGGAAATTTTTTGGGAAGACCTCTTGATGAATTTCACCAAGGGAGTGTCTCACTAATAAATCTGATTCAAAAATAATATGAAAAAGAAAGGGTACCAAGTACACCACCAACTTTTTAGATCGACAACCTATACGGACAAAACCTAATACGAACACAATTAGGTCAAATAAAGACCCATGAATAAGATTGAATATATAGCTTTTCTCTTTCTCTTCCAAAATCAATTTGTATAAATCAAGGGTCCGTGAACTGATGTATATTTTTCGCAACCATACGAAGTCTACCATGTAGATATGGCGAGTAAGGTTTGTTCCACTAAAATTGAATATTATCTCTAGTTACTAACAAATTCAATGCTAAAAACTAAAAAAATAATTTTTGAGATGATTTTTATGAAACTAATTAAAAGACTACTGATGAATAATTTTTGAATTGATTGATGGCAGAAAAACCTAGGGTTTCGGATTCCACTAGTTCTAATGGTTATAAACTCAATATTTAATTTCTCTAATTTGCTATCAAAACTACGCAAGGAAATTTTGAACCCGATCTCATGCCTTGAAAAATCTATCGTTAATAAATAATAATTCGAATTAAGTCGTTTCACAAAAGTCTAATTTCTTCGCTTAGAAAATATCAATAGCTTAAAAATTACCCAAAACAATAATTCTGAAGCTATTTTAGAAGAAAAAATATTAATCATCAAAAAGCTTAATTATAGGGTATTTTTTTAAAGAAAACTGAATACCAAGAATCACATATCAAGAGTAGTTTCCTCCCCAACCCTAGAAATTGAATTTATCTACTCATGAATCGAAAATCGGAAGAAAATGGATTAAAAATGATTAAAATTGCTTACAATGGTTTGCAGTTGCAAAAGATATTCAACGACAAACAGTTCCGCTACTAAAAAGCTATTGCAACTAGAACTTTACGACACCCTTCTTTTGTGGTTGATTAAACCACTGTTTCTGCGACAATTCCTAACAGTTTAATGTTCTTTGTGTTTTTGTCACCAGCAGTAGCATAAAAATTCTCTGAAACTATTTATTTTCACTTCTAAGCCTCCCAAACTCTTCGTCTCCCCTCTCTAGACTCTAACAACCCCTTATATGCATCACATACTTAACAAATCTCTTTCATAACTTAAAATAATAACGCAATAAAAAAATTTATTTTCTTTCCAGTTTTGGAATTTTTTCCTTTTTTCTTCTCTTTCACGCGTTTAACTGGTGTTTGCACACTCTAACACGTTGGAAACTTGTTGTAGACAGAGTCAAACCCGCTGCAGACATAAGAAATCTCCAAATATAACTCGAAAAAATCCTGAAAATATCTCCAACTCTGTTTTACTCTAAATCCACATTTCATTCGTATTTTCTCGAATCCAAAAGACTTATCATCCCTGTTTTGGTGCAAAAAGCTAGTATTAATTCATTGCAGTGATTTAGTCTCACCAAATAACTCCCAAATCGCTGCCAGAGAATATCGCAAGTTCAAAAAATATTTTCCCGCCAAAATTTCTCTAAACCATGAAGAAGATAGTGTGTCCTTAACTGAATCGGGGTGCCTTTAGCAAGTAGGATGCCTTTAGTAATTTCTGATGTGCCTTTTTTAAATAACATGGGTGTCTTTAACACTTTTCTGGGGTTCCCTTAGCAATTTTTTGAACTGATTTTTATAAAAATGTTTCTTTCCCAGAAATACCTATACACACGTAAAACACCATAATAAGTACAAAATCAAGAACCAGCAATACAGAAAATTGAGAATAATTCAGATAAAAAATATGTCTATCATGAACCTGATTGTGCCTACGTGCTCTTGGATGATCTCACAAATCAATATCAAAGATCATCTAATCGTATCCGAATTAAGAGTATCCAAATTTCAACAAGCACGAAACTTGCAATCTATCTTTCAAGATGCGAGTTCAACAAGAACGATTCTTGTTTTTGATCTCAATCAATAAGGACTTAAACTATCTAGATTGAATACGTACTATTTGTGTTATCTCTATTATATTATATTATAAAGATAAAATAATATAATGCGGAAAAGGAAAAATACACAATACACTATAGAATTTGTTAACGAGGAAAACTGCACTAACATAAAAAACCCGGGAATTTGTCCAGCTTTGAAAACCATACTGTTTTAAACCGCTACAGACATTAACCTACTATCATACTTCGGACTAGAATGTAGTTGAGACCGAATTAACCCTCCAAGAAATTCTAATGCAGTCGTGTTCCTTGCGCCTCTTGAACCTCACAAGATTCCGCGAACTTGATTCCATTAGCTGAAGTCCTTTACTGCCTAAGAGTTGCTTCAACCTAAGTGAAGAATTTTGATACCAGCCTACCTCTAACATAAAAGCCAATTTGATTTCCTTTTTGATTTTTCAATCTAGGTTTGAAAATATGTTTGTGGTAGACAAAGTCCAGCAAATCTTACAAATATGAAACACGTACACTCAGTTAGATAAGAATCCTGGATTAATAACCACCTCTCAAGAACAATCCAAACAAATTCATATCTATCTTGAGTAACCACAAAGTTTGAGACAAAGAAAACTTTTTGATTTTTATCTATTTCCTTCATGATCCAAGATTACGAAAACCTCCAATATCAATAAGAACACGATCTTGATACATGAACTATCAAGTAGTCTGACCGGGCTTCACAAATCCTAAGTGAAGTCTTCGAAGTCGTAGCCTAGAATACAATTTCATGAAGAACCTAGGTTACAGAGAATGACTCTAGCTTAGCAGCTAGGACACAAGAGTGCCAAGGATTAAGAAATCCTTCTGCAAGAGTCTCTATATTTATAGATTTTCTAGGCTCCGGGTAGCTTTGAACTCAAGATAGGAAATTTCTTATTAGGAATTCATGTAACCATGTAAGATGTGTGCCTTGAAATTACACATAAGAATATGCATTATGGTACAGGTTTCTAGAGTCGTGCACAATTAATGATGGTTCATAGCGGCTAAGTAGCCTTTGATCTTATAAGCATCAAGTTGCCACGCAAGATAAAGGTTACTTTGATATGATGCTCTCCTATACGAAGCCTCCAAGGTCAACAGAGCGAAATCCTATCCCAGGATATTTCATCAAGAAAAAAATTGAATATTCTACAAGCATGTATATATATTCAGCATGCAAAAACTCATGGTTTCATGCTCAGTAAGAGACATAATATAGATGAAGATGTTCGTAATAAAGGGAAAATGGTCATTTTAGGACTGGACTCGAATTTTATCGTAAATCTTAGGCTCAAAGTCCCAACCTAAGGTCTCTCCCTCGTGAGTAAGACTCCTCCCATTACATGAGCGAGAGTCCGTCAGGTTTTGAGTAAGCGTTTGCTCTTTCAGCCTCACGAGACTAGCTTTCAACCTCTCGAGACTCTGTCATTAGCCTCTGTGCATATAAACACGCCTCCTAGTAACATCCCTATAAGATACATTGGTCATGTATACTCAATATCCTCGTAACATCCACAAGTAATTCCAAGAGCATGAGTGAGACTTAGGACCTCACGAGCACGGCTCATGCATCGACCTCACGAGCACGACTCAAGTATTACCCGAGCCTAGTAACTGATTCCTAGTACATCCCCGTGAGATACACTGTTCAGGTCTGCGATCAACCCTCATGACTATTCCTAACATATTCATACGAGAAACACTAGTCATGGCTGCTCCATACATGAACTCGATTCACGACTGGTTCCTAGTATATTCCCCTGAGATACGCTAGTCAACTCAAGTGTTATATAGTCTCTAAAAATAAATATCATTAGGCATATAAGCCTCTTTCTCAGTCTCCCGAATATGTTTAAGCTGACTCTTGAAACCTGAGATCCATGAACATGCCCAAGGGTGCCTCATGTGACCTGAACTCTGATAGCCTATCTTAAATCTCGTAGGAGACACGAGACTAAAACATTAGCGTTACCTAAGGCACATGCATGTTCCTAAGCCTTCTACGCATGCTCACGACTAGCAACTTGACCCTGAGTCGTACAAACTCATCCAAAAATGTGGATCAACTTCCCCACTCTTCATGTTCATCATAGGAACCCACATGAAAGGATCCATCCTCCACAAGCCATATGTGGCCGACCACACAAATTAGAAGCTCGGCCTCAACTCTTCTTGTTTTCTATACACGATTTTTGAGGTATATCTCGCTATTCACGTGACTCATCCTAGTCACAGGTTACAAACTAGGGAATATGCATATATCTTAGCCAAAGTCGACAACAAAAACTATTGCTACTCTACCAACACATCAGCACGAAGGCCGACTTAGTCACAAATGAGGGGATATCAATTAGGGTTTTGGTATGACAATCTATGTCATAGTGAGAAATACCCAGCTATATTTCTCACCACTAAAGAGAACATGCAGTTGAGAAATTATAGGAATTTAAGGATTAAGCTCAGTTGTAATGACCCGATCCTCCAACGATATTGTGCCTACTTAGCCACTGCAGTTATACGGTAGTGTGGAGTTTTAAATGGGCATCGCTGTGCTAATCCAGCAACAACTTCCTGGGAGGTCACCCATCCCTGGATTACTCCAGCTCGAGCACACTTAACTGCGGGATTTTCTGCCAACTATGGAGCCAATTGTGCTGAAATGGCCTCGGTATAATGTAGACATTCCTTGCCTCATGTGAGACCAGTGTCTGCATAACCGCCCAGCGTAATCTCCCACCTGAGCATAAGTGACCCGTCTTTAGTTGTATCGCCACATTAATCGATATTGTTCCTGAAAAAGCGGGGATTTAACAACCTCACCCAATATTTCGCTTAGCAATCTGTATGGACTAACTCCAATATACTTTCAAGAGAATCAACTAGACAGTCAGACTCAATCTTAATAAAAAGTATATCAAAGAGTTATATCTCAATTTCTCAATTCAATCCGCAATCAAACAAATAAGAATTTGTGAGCCTGATTGAAAACAAGAGAAATAACTTGAACGGTACCAAAGACCAATGTTCAAGGATCAATCAATTTCAATCAAAAACCAAAGGTTGGATTTACCAATTGATAGATTCAACGCATAACCTGTGATATTTCAATTATATAACAAAATATAATGCGGAAAAGAAATAACACAGACACCAGAAGTTTTGTTAAGGAGGAAACCGCAAATGCATAAAAACCCCGGGACCTAGTCCAGATTCGAACACCACATTGTATTAAGCCGCTATAGACACTGGCCTACTACAAAGCTAACTTCGGTCTGGAATGTAGTTGAACCCTAATCAATCTCACACTGATTCAAGGTACAGTCGTGCTCCTAACGTCTCTGATCCTAGCAGGATACTACGCACTTGATTCCCTTAGCTGATCTCATCTACAACTAAGAGTTGCTACGACCCAAAGTCGAAGACTTGATAAACAAATCTGTATCACATAGAAAAGTCTATTGAATAGATAAATCTGTCTCCCACAGATATACCTATGAGTTTTTGTTCCGTCTTTTGATAAATCAAGGTGAACAGGAACCAATTGATAACCCGAACTTATATTCCCGAAGAACAGCCTAGAATTATCAATCGCCTAACAATAATCTTAATCGATTAACGAAATAAGATATTATGGAATCACAAACGATGAGACGAAGGTGTTTGTGACTACTTTTATATCTTTCCTATCGGAGATATAAATCCCAAGCCAATCTTACGATTGTACTCAATCACGATAGAAACAGCAAGATAAGATCACACAACTACAGAGAAAATAGTTAGGTTTGGCTTCACAATCCCAGTGTAGTCTTTAAGTCGTTAACCTACAGGGTTTCGTGAAAAACCTAAGGTTAAAGGAGAATCGAATCTAGCTTATACATCTAGTATCACACAAGAGGTGTGGGGATTAGGTTTCCCAGTTGCTAGAGTTTTCCTTTATATAGTCTCCAAATCAGGGTTTGCAATCTAAGTTACCTTTGTAACAAAGCATTCAATATTCACCGTTACATGAAAACCTGATTAGATTCAAGCTAATATCTTTCAACCGTTAGATCGAACTTAGCTTGTTATACAAAAATGAAATGTAACTCATTTAGGTTTGAGTAACAGTATCTAAACGTGTACACTTAGTTGGTTCAACAATAGTTAACCAATGGTTAGCCATATGAGCACTTTCATATCAACCTTATTCATCTTCACCATAACTAGTTCAAATGACTACAATGAACTAGTTAGAGAGTTGTTCAATTGCTTAGATCTTATAGAAGTATACAAGACACAATCGAAGCAAAATAGGTTTTGATTCACTCGAATCGATTCATGAACATTATAGCCACGGTTTGCAAAGATTGCATTCCTTATTATATAAATGTTTTAGTTCATGAACAAACTGATTTTAGAAAGTAAAACACTTAAGTATGCGTACTTAAGTAACTGGATTTGAGCTTGTTTTGGTTCCAAACTCAGCAAAAATTCACGGACGTGAAATTTCCGCCAGTATGCGTACGGGTACGCATACTTAGGTAACCGGATTAAGTTGGTTTTTATTTCCAAACTCAACAGAAATTCACAGACGTGAACTTTCGCCAGTATGCGTACAGGTACGCATACTTACCCAGTCTCCATCAACCATTTAGTACACACACAAGTATGCATACATTTGGTTCCCGGTTTTGGACTTATACACTAATGTGCGAACACATTATATGCTTATATCCAACGATGGTTACATTTTCTAAACTCTCATTTCAATCATTGAAACATTCTTAGAGGATGTTAAATAGAGGTTACTCACACACTATTTCTCATCAAAGAAATTTTCAAGATATTGAAATAACCAACATGACTTTTGTCACTTGTAAAGATGAACTTGGACAAAGCGAAAGCTTACCAACACATATTTCGAGAAAAAGATAAGCGAGATAAACTCGGCTCGAAATAGCAAATGTGTATAATCGAAGTCTATATAGTAATACGACTTTTGTCTCAAGATAGGAGATAGAGTAGATAGACTTTTTGAGTGATAGATAAGTTCAAGTCTCCACATACCATTTAGTCGATGAAGTTCCACCAGTTCCTTGAGTAGTTCTTCGTCTTTGTATGATGAACGTTGTGGAGTCTAGAGCTCAACTACACTTTCTATCCTAGTCTGAGACTTAGCTATAAGTATACTAGAAATCAAGACTTATAGTTTTGGCTACTAAACTTGACAACAAGCTTGAGATAGAAACGTTTGCGAGTTCGACCGAGCAATGCTCTAACAATCTCCCCCTTTGTCAATTTTAGTGACAAAACTATCAATACATATGATATACAAAAAAATAAACTTTGTAGGTTCTCTTCCACATGCATGATCTCCTTGGTTCTTCAACATTACTCGAAATCTTCGTCACTTCCAAGTACTCCAATGATTCCAAAGGTTGTAAGTTCAGCATCATCGTTGTTGAAAATCCGTAGCCATAACAATGAGAAAACAAAAGCTCTCGATCATTGTTACACAGTGTCATAGTATTATTACACAGCATCAAAATTCAATTGTATCACAACTTTGACAACAATACTATGGTGATATATATCACTCCTCCTTAGTCAATACTCCATCTCACATGGAAACCACTCCCTCTTACATAATGATCCGAAAACCATATGTATTTGTAGTGTGAACTACACATTAATTCTCCCCCTTTTTGACAATAAAATTGGCAAAGGTACGAAAACTAGTGGGATCCTAATGAAATTTCCATAGAGACATTTCATGACCAATAGAAAGCACATATCAACTTTTTAGATGCAATCATATAGTCGAAACAAAATGCATTCATCAAGGAGTTTATAAAGATACAAGATAACCCCTACAATATTCCACAGCCGCACTCCCCACAAAGATTTGGCAATAAAGCACAAGTTCAATTAAGAACTCTCCCCCATATAATGTCATTCTTGAATGAACAACAAGAGCGACCTTACTTTCACGAGAAAAGAAGTATTTCTTTGGACATTAACAAATCACATAAAAAAATGAATTTGTATCCAAAATACTCAATTGAATTAACCACAAATGAACCCATGATTAATCTAATTGGAAATGCTAACCATAAGAAAACTTACGGAGCCGCACAGTATATACATAAAGATATGGATCAGGGAAGATCAATACTGCGGAATAAACAAAGATTCATTCTATCTTTCATCACTATTTGCACAATGACATACAATAGACTTAATCTTTGTAAACAAAAGCTCATCCTTTCTTCCATCAATATTTGCATAATGACATAAAAAGCTTAACTTTTGTTTGTCAAAAGTTCATTCAATCTTTTATCAATAAAGACATATGAAAGACTTAACTTTTGAGAAAATATGGGATAGTCATGGTTCACGGACGTAAACAACATATCCCATAACAATGCGTAGTACTACCCATTCTTGAACTTCCTTCTTTGTGATCCACCAACAACATTCTTGTAAAAGCTACAAATGATCTTAGATGAGTAGTACTCCAAGAATCCAAGTGCCCAAGTCCAAGAGAAGTGGAACAAGTGCGACGAAACAGAGTAAAACACTCAAAAACAAGAGACAGGACAAAGACCAATCTTAACTCATCCAAATTCAAGAATTGTCATCTCCATTTTGAAGGGAATTTAAAAAGGAAGAGAATGCAAAAGGATGAGGTAATTCCGAGTTCGGACAAAGAAGTTACGGCCAAAACAAGTTTACCGAATATCGACGTGTACGGTCAAGTATGCATACCGGTTTGCAAACGAATTTTCATGACCTGGAGATGTATGAAAACTGGTATGCATACCAAAACCCCTGGATTTTTATTTTAAATGATGGTAAGCATACCTGGTATGTGTACCATGAAGTCCAAACATCCCGAACTACTATTTTCAAACCTAAACATTTAAGAACCTTAAACACAGATCAAGTTAGGTAGAAATGAACGATAAGAAAGGTACGTGGATCATTATAAGTACTCTAAGCAAATAAATAAAAGCACAAATCTTGCTCAAGTTTATAGACATACCTTTTTAGATGAATCCAATTGAATCCAATCGAATTCTACAGCCTTACCAAACATAATCTGTGCGCCCCAATACTCGTGCTTCCCTCACCGTATACTTAACAGGGAATTCCTTGGTGAGGATGCACTTACAACACACTCAAGTTGTGTTGAGGTGAACAATGTCTTGCTCACCACAAGTGACTTTTAGATTATCATGAAAGAGATCGCTTTTAGAACCTTTCACATCCAAATCCATCTTTCCAAAGAACTTTTTAAGTTATAACATCATGGATACTGCCTTCTCCATAGTCATGGAGTTTTCTGGGAGATCATTCCTTTTCACACTCAAAACATCATCGACTTTCTTTGGTATCCACTTCTGAGTGCGTTTAGGAACAATCTTCCCATTACTCTCTTATAGATTTCTCGAAAGAGAATTGGATTGACTATTCTTTTGCAAGTTAGTCTTTCTCCAATTAGGAGCATCGGATCTTTTCTTCGTCTTTACGAAGTTATCCTTTTGATAACCATTATGATTGTGAAAAGGCTTCATATGACGTTTATAGGCAAATCTAGGTTGATCACAGCATTGATTCCTTTGCCTAAAGGTTGGATAGTTACAACTTGTAATGTTAAGGGGATTAGCCTTAGCATATGAACTTGGTTTCACAACTTCTTGTGATGCCCAAACAAGAACATCATGAAGTTTCTCATTCCTTATACGAAAACGACATCTCCTTTCCAGGTGACCTTTATTTCCGCAATAGTGGCAAACATAAGGAATGTTTTTACCTCGATCTGTATGTGCTGACTTTGGAGGTTGATATACATTGCTCTTTCGAACCTTAACTGCCGATGAGGGTATTTCACTTTCACCATCAGTGGAAACCTTTTGTTTAGAAGAATCACTAGCCTTGACAAATTTTACCTCTTTGCTAATACTTGAGCATTTATTCCCTTATAGCCCAATCTTCGTGTATCACGATGAGTTTTACTTTCTCCTAGCATAGTGGTTAATTTGCTTGAACTAGTGTTGAATTTTTTCAAGTCATCTTCCAACATATTGATTTAATCAAGAGCAGCAGCTAAATCAGCCTCAAGGCGTTTTTCTCGAGCGAGATAAGCGCTTTCTCTGTCATCAAAACTTGCTAGCTGTTTTGCGAGTTTCTCTTCCAACAAGAAATATTTTTGATAAACATTATCACATTCAATTGACTTCATACGTAGGTTTTCCTCAGAATCCTTGAGGATCGATTCGTTAGAGCGATTCAAAACATAAACACCTGCGTAACATCTTCTCAATTTCTTGTTTTCTCGACAGAGAGGAGTCAGAAGAGGTGTGACATGATAAGTTGTCATCTTCTTCTTTCCCAACGAATTCAAAACCTTCACATACTTTGAGACTTCCTCATCAACATCTCTATCAATATCTGAATCACCTTCATCCGAAAGTTCATCCAACTGTTCTTCTAGGTGTGTTTCCCAGAATTCAACAGGTTCTACATTAAGAGAATGTTTAGATACTGACCTAGATGTGACAGCTCTCTCAGGTGAATCCAAGCTCCGAAAATCATCTGGTAATTTATGAACTGGTACGTTATTAGAGATAGACTCGTCAATAATCAGATCGCTTACAAACACAGACTTATGAGGTCTTTAACATGTTTGCCTGCTCTGATACCAATTGAAAAATTGGGGGTACAACAACCTCACCCAATAATTCGCTTAGCAATCTGTATGGACTAACTCCAATATATTTTTTAAGAGAATCAACTAGACAGTCAGACTCAATCTTAATAAAAAGTATATCAAGGAGTTATGTCTCAATTTCTCAATTCAATCCTTACTCAAGCAAATAGAAATCTGCGAGTCTAATTGAATACAAGAGAAATTAACTTGAACGGTACCAAGGACCAATGTTTAAGTATCAATCAATTTCAATCAATAACCAGAGGTCGGATTTCCCAATTGATTGATTCAACGCACAACCTGTGATATTTTAATTAAATTAACCACAAGAGAACCCATGATTAATTTAATCGGAAATGCTCACATAAGAGAACTTACGGAGCCACACATTATTTACATAAAAATATGAATCAGGGAAGATCAATACTGCGGAATAAACAAAGATCCATTCTATTTTCATCACTATTTGCACAATGACATATAATAGACTTTAATCTTTGTAAACAAAAGTTCATCCTATCTTCCATCAATATTTGCATAATGACATAATAGGCTTAACTTTTGTTTGGCAAAAGTTCATTCAATCTTTTATCAATACTTGCATACTGACATATGAAAGACTTAACTTTTGACCACGTATGGGACAATCAAAGTTCACGGACGCAAACACACATATCCCATAACAAGTTGCAATATATAAAACCATAAAGATTAATACTGCAAAATCATCTTCCAAATAAACTTTAGAATTTAAATAAATAAATCCAAAAACACTACAAGATGAAAATCGTTGGAAATAGCTATGTGTACTCATAATAATGACTATTCCAAACCCTAGTTATCCTTCTTAAAACACAAGAATAAATTCTCATAAGAAGTTTCATAGACATTAAGACCTTTGAAAAATTCTTTATCGTCCCCGAACTCCTTGTCGTCAACAGCCATTGTGACATAAGGTTCATGAAGAAAGGAGTTGATATCAACAAACCTTCTTGACTGATGCCGAACCAGGGCCTTTTAAATTTCAAGAGTCTTAAACACAAAAGCCTTTATTTGCTGAATCTCCATCCTTGCTTCCTTCAACTCTTCAAGAACATCAGAAAACGTATGAGAATTTGAAGGAACAGCTCTTGGCTTCCTAACATTCCTTCTTTTTCTTTTCACAGTTGGAGGTAATGGAGATTTAACTTTTTCCTTCATGATTGATGGCTTAACAATAATATTAACATCTTTTCCATCAGTCGACATAATGCTTGGAGTATCCATATCGGAATTGTGAGAGGAAATCACAAGTTAATCTCGATAAGCAGTCTTATGAAAAAAGAGTTTCTTAGAGAAGGAAAAAGGAATGTAGGGTTACAGAACCTTTATATACTTAAAGGATTCACGTACGCACAACTCTTACCCTAAAAAAGGCAGAATTGTCTATTTTAACCCTCTTTTATTGATAAAACAGGAAGGACTTTTCCAATATCAATTAGATATGAAAAGCAGCATGAATTCCAGAATTTACAATGCTTACAGAGCAAACACACAAAAAGAAAGACAATCAAAACAATCTAAAAGAATTTTCTTTTCCTAAAGCTTGAGGTGTGCAAAATCTTGTCTCTTTTGATCAGGCACATGAGACAAGATGCACAAACCAACACAATTTAAGTTGTGCTGGGGTGAACAATAATTTTTCCACCATATCCTTTTCGAACGGAATTCATAGAACCCTGTTTCTCATAATGTTTAGACCATAAATTTCTGTCTAATGATCTAGTCATTTCTTTGGAAACTAACTTCTTTGAAGAAGAGATGCGTTTACATACCTCTGATGATTTTTGCACAAGTTTTAGCTTGTTTGCTAATCGATTCGCTCTTCGTTGAAGTTTGTTGACATATCTCATTTTGTGTTTGAACTTGAAAAACTTTGACAACTCATGACCTCTGAGAGAACAATAAGGACATGTCAACCTGGAAGAAGATTCGAACGCCCGAGATGTGTATACGGCTAGACACATAGTGGAACCTGAAAAATCAGAAAAAGGGTTTCCAAAAGAAACAAGTAGATCAATTTTTTCTTTCAGATCAGTTGAGATTTCTTCTGAAAGACTATCAAGATTGATGTATGTATTGCTACAATTATCAAAATCAATATTTTCACAAAGAAGTGCAACACTTAACTTTTCGTCTTTATTAGAATCATAATTATCAGACATTTCATCAAGAGTTGCAACCAGACCTTTGTTCCCAGTGTATTTTTTACGATTTGGACACTCATTTGAAAAATGACAAAAACCTTTACACTTAAAGCACTGAGGCATATCCTCGTCATCAGTTTCATCATTATACCTATTTTTAGGAGGAACACAGTTATGAGGTTTAACTGATGACCTGGGTTTATCTCTAGAGAACCGTTTACTTTTCTTTAAAAGAAGGTCCCTAAACTGTCTTGTGATCAAGGAGACTGACTTGTCAAGATCTTCATCTGATGAATCAGCCTCAGAAAGATCATCTTCAGAGATACAAACACTTTTACTTTTGTCAAGTAATTTAGTGTTCTTTTGTGCTTTGAAAGCAACATCCTTTCCGGATTTGGATGTATGCTCATGATCAAAGATCTTTAATTTCCCAACCAGAGTATTTCTAGAAAGAGTTGCGAGATTATTTCCTTCAACAATGGCATGCTTCTTAGAATCGTATCTAGATGGCAGTGATCTGAGAATTTTCATCACAATGTCCTTTTCAGGAATAGTCTTACCCAATGCAAAAGATGCATTAATAATTTCAGACACTTTGTGATTAAACTCATCAAATGACTCTTCATCTGCCATAAGAAGGTTTTCCCAATCAGAATTTAGGTTTTGAAGCGTAGCTTCTTTTTCACAGGTATTCCCTTCAAATACGGTTTCTAAGATATCACAGGCTTCTTTAGACTTTGTACAAGTAGTCACATGATACTGAAGATCTGGGGTAATGGCATGTATGATAGCATTTAACTTGTCAGAATTTTTCTTCGCAGCAAGGATTTCTTCTGGACTATATCTACCAATATCCTTAGGTATAGATACATCGCCTTCTGTATTAACCGGAGGATCATAGCCATTAACAACACGTACCTATATTTGAAAATCACGATCTTGAAGAAAAGCACGCATAGCGATTTTTCACCACAAGTAGTTTGAGCCATCGAAGACTGGTGGTACGTTTATGGAAATAGAATTTATGTCCATAGAGTCAGATCGCTACAAACATAGACTTATGAGGTCTTTAATGTGTTTTCCTGCTCTGATACCAATTGAAAAAGCGGGGGTCTAACAACCTCACCCAATATTTCGCTTAGCAATCTGTATGAACTAACTCCAATATACTTTCAAGAGAATCAACTAGACAGTCAGACTCAATCTCAATAAAAAGTATATCAAAGAGTTATATCTCAATTTCTCAATTCAATCCGCAATCAAACAAATAAGAATTTGCGATCTTGATTGAATACAAGAGAAATAACTTAAACGGTACCAAAGACCAATGTTCAAGGATCAATCAATTTCAATCAACAACCAAAAGTTGGATTTACTAATTAATCGATTCAACGCACAACCTGTGATATTTCAATTGTATAACAAAATATAATGCGGAAAAGAAATAACAATGACACCAGAAGTTTTGTTAACGAGGAAACCGCAAATGCATAAAAACCCTGAGACCTAGTCCAGATTTGAACA
The DNA here is from genome assembly GCA_023531105.1 of Papaver atlanticum. Lineage (NCBI taxonomy): Eukaryota > Viridiplantae > Streptophyta > Magnoliopsida > Ranunculales > Papaveraceae > Papaver > Papaver atlanticum. The sequence goes on along the minus strand of JAJJMB010017752.1, from coordinate 2,638,451 downwards.
CCATACTGTATTAAGCCGCTACAGACACTAGCCTACTACAAATCTAACTTCTGCCTGGAATGTAGTTGAACCCTAATCAATCTCACACTGATTCAAGGTACAGTCGTGCTCCTTACGTCTCTGATCCCAGCAGGATACTACGCAATTGATTCCCTTAGATGATCTCACCCACAACTAAGAGTTGCTACGACCCAAAGTCGAAGACTTGATAAACAAATCTGTATCACATAGAAAAGTCTATTGAAAAGATAAATCTGTCTCCCACAGATATACCTATGATTTTTTTTTCATGTCTTTTGATAAATCAAGGTGAACAGGAACCAATTGATAACCCGGACTTATATTCCCGAAGAACAGCCTAGAATTATCAATCACCTCACAATAATCTTAATCGATTAACGAAACAAGATATTGTGGAATCACAAACGATGAGACGAAGGTGTTTCTGACTACTTTTATATCTTTCCTATCGGAGATATAAATCCCAAGCCAATCTTACGATTGTACTCAATCACGATAGAAACAACAAGATAAGATCACACAACTACAGAGAAAATAGTTAGGTCTGGCTTCACAATCCCAGTGTAGTCTTTAAGTCGTTAACCTACAGGGTTTCGTGAAAAACCTAAGGTTAAAAGAGAATCGAATCTAGCTTATACATCTAGTATCACACAAGAGGTGTGGGGATTAGGTTTCCCAGTTGCTAGAGTTTTCCTCTATATAGTCTCCAAATCAGGGTTTGCAATCTAAGTTACCTTTGTAACAAATCATTCAATATTCACCGTTAGATGAAAACCTGATTAGATTCAAGCTAATATCTTTCAACCGTTAGATCGAACTTAGCTTGTTATACACAAATGAAATGTAACTCATTTAGGTTTGAGTAACCGTACCTAAACGTGTACACTTAGTTGGTTCAACAATAGTTAACCAATGGTTAGCCATATGAGCACTTTCATATCAACCTTATTCATCTTCACCATAACTAGTTCAAATGACTCAAATGAACTAGTTAGAGAGTTGTTCAATTGCTTAGATCTTATAGAAGTATACAAGACACAATCGAAGCAAAATCAGTTTTGATTCACTCGAATCAATTCATGAACATTATAGCCACGGTTTGCAAAGATTGCATTCCTTATATTATATGAATGTTTTAGTTCATGAACAAACCGATTTTAGAAAATAACCTACTTAAGTATGCAAACGGGTACGCGTACTTAAGTAACCGGATTGAGTTTGTTTTTCACTTTCAAACTCCAGCGAAAATTCACGGACGTGAACTTTCTGCCAGTATGCGTACGGGTACGCATACTTACCCGGATTTCCAACAACCGCCAGTACGCGTACGGGTACGCATACTTTGGGTTCCCGGTTTTGGACTTTTACACAAATGTGAGAACACACTATGTTTATATCCAAAGATGGTTACATGTTCTAAACTCTCATTTCAATCATTAAAACTTTCTTAGAGGATGTTATATAGTTGTTATTAACAAACTATTTTTCATTAAAGCGATTTTCAAGTTATTGAAATAATCAACATGACTTTCATCACGAGTAAAGATGAACTTGGCCAAAGCGAAAGCTTACCAACACATATTTCGAGAAATAGATAAGCGAGATAAACTCGGCTCGAAATTACAAATGTGTATAATCGAAGTCTATATAGCAATACGACTTTTGTCTCAAAATAGGAGATAAAATAGATAGACTTTTGAGTGATAGATAAGTTCAAGTCTCCACATACCTTTTATTGATAAAGTTACACAAGTTCCTTGAGTAGTTCTTCGTCTTCAATCGATGAACGTCGTGGAGTCTAAGGTTCAACTACACTTACTATCCTAATCCGAGACTTAGCTATAAGTAGACTAGAAATCAAGACTTATAGTTTTGGCAACTAAACTTGACAAACAAGCTTGAGATAGCAACGCTTGCGAGTTCGACCGAGCAGTGCTCTAAAAGTTCCCACTTACCCACTGTGGTTATCCTCCTATCCGAGCACAAGTGACCCGTTTCTAGTTGTATTCCAACTATCACCGATATTATTTCCACTTAACTACTGCGGTTATCCAACAGTGTGAGATTTTTACTGGCACTACTGCGGTAATCCAGCAGCAGCTTCCCGGGAGGCCACTCATCTTGTGACTACTCCTGGCCGAGCACGCTCAATTAAGAATTTTTTCCACAACTCAATCAAGTGCACCCATCAGGCCTCGGTGTCCAGGAAAGGAAAAACCATTACCTATATTTCATTCAGCAAACACTACCTGCCGATTCGGGATATTACATCAGCAAAACTTATCTTTAGTTATTATTTTAATTACGTAAGGAATGCTTCTCACGGTAAACAATCCTTATTTTACTGCCTTGACTTTAGAGAGTTCAGTTATAAATAGGTAATTAATTGACTCAGCTTAACATATCTCTTAGAGTATTCTTCTGCAAACTTGGAATTACTTTGATCTATCTCTTTTTTCCCTTACCAAGACCAACCCTAATCCTTATCTAATGTTAATGAAGTAATCTTTGAACGATCATTTCTTTTGGTTTAGGCGAGGACTGTTCGTGTTCGACCTCTCGTAATCACATCTAAAACCATAAATCTCAGTTCTACCCCTTCCCCCAAATTTAGGTATTAACACTCTTATATTCACATTAGTTTACTTGATTTAGTTTAATTTATCTTTACTTACAATTAAAAAAACCTTGTTTACAGAAGTAATCAAAAGTTACATGTTTCTCTGTGGATAACAGACTTGTTCTTGCTATTCTACTTTAATCAATACTATTGAAGTAAGAACTTGAAATAATTTTGCTTGGCTAACAACACGTGTAGTCTCCTACTAATGTTCATTTGTTAGCTGGAAAGAGAATTCCTATGTACTTGGAAGGGTACTCTAATTATGACATTGTTCTACGAAAAGGATTAGTTTCTTTAAATTCTTGCTTTGAAGCAAATTGGACTAGTAACCAGGAGTAGTATTTAGTTCTCACATATTTTTTAGGGACTAATCCTATTACATAGTCTTCTAAAAAACAAGATATAGTTGCAAGAGTTTTACTGAAGCTGAGTATAAGTCTTTTGCGTAAATTGCATCCGAAGTATTTTGGGTTGTTAGCTTTCAAAGGAACTACATATATTCTTACCTGTCAATCCTTCTATTGGTACTAATTAACAACCCAGGATCTATTTATTTTGCTACAAATTCTGCAATTACAACAGAATGAAGCATCTTGCTATATATTTCCATTTCATAAGGGAACTTATCAGCTCCAATTTTATCAGGTTATACTATATATCTACTAGTTCTCAAGTTGCAGATATTTTCACAAAAGGTGTTACTTCTCAAGGTTTAATTTTTTTAGATACAAGTTAAGTGTCTTGTGCTTTCCCATCATAATTTTAGGGGGATAATAGTGTAACTAGTTAGTTGTAACTGCTAGAGTTAGTTAGAGTGTAGAATTCTATTTGTAGCACATGTCGCTTTCTTTCTGTGGTGCATAGTTATCTCTAACAACTCTTTTATATTGTCTGTATATAACATGTTAGACCATCTCTCTATAACTTCGAACATTTCGTTTTTAATCTAATAATTCTAGCTCTACGCACCACTCCATTGACTCCATGAAAGCATATCTTGGCCTTTTTATACTAAATAGTCGATGTTCAAAATTTTGACGTTGAATTTGAAATAAAGAAATAAGTTGAAATAAAGAGCATATGATTCAATATACTCAATATAACTTAATTATGATTTGGGAAATATTCTTTGACATAAGAAAGGCATGAAAAATTGGAAAAACTCACAAATTCGCTTTGGTGTTTGAAGTTTTGTTGTTTCAACAATCTGAGTCCTAACTCCACGAAAACCAAGTTGTGATCCAAAAATAATAGATTTGAATCATTTTCTCAGAAATAACATATTTACAAACTAATTCAAAGACGACTAATTTCCTGCTTCAGTAGTCCCAACTCTTATTTCCATAAACTTGTTAATGATTGTTACATACATTTAACCAATCCAATAAACAAGTGTTTAATGAAATAGCCATTTTTCTAGCTACACAAGCACGAGATCTAGATCATAGACTAGAAGATGAAATTAAAGATATAAGATGAAAGTCTATAACTTCTAACGTAAAACATGAATAAGTAAATGAAATCAAGTATTATATAGTGGTTCGATAATATTACCTACGTCCACTTTGTAGTAAATATTTATTAAATATGAAGAACCTAGTACAAGATTGAGAACTCTACTACTTAGACTTATCACTGTGTACTTCAATTTCACTTTGTTTCTTTAGAGTTGAGATAGGTATTTATGGGCAATGTGTACCACACTTTGCTATTTTACATGACATCTAAAATGATGGTTCTACCATGTGTCAGGTCACTTGAGATACCCTTTCGTGTTGTAGGAACTGAGCTGAAAAACACAAACTACTTGAAAAGTATACTTTCCCCTATTCTTCTACGATGCTCCAAGGAAACTAGTGATTAGCTAGATATATACTAACCATCATGGGTACTAGTATCTTTTATCACTTTCTGCGAACATCGTAAACTTGTTCGCGTATCACCGTGGCAGATCGCTATGTTTTCCAAACTTGTCTACCAGAATACTTATAGTCTAGTTGACTAGTTCGCTGACTTTTTACCGGTCGCCTTTGTCCTTTTTTTTTCCACTTGGTTCCGACAAACCTAGCAATGCACGTATGTCTTTCAAATTAAATGCTTTGACCCTTAATTCAAATTTATCAGTTGATCTATCCCGCATCTTTCCACATGGTGCACTTCGGTGAGAGTGGTAGATATCTTGAAACTGGGGAAGGTAACTCATCCGTCTTTATTCAGTATTTCTCGTCGCATCTTGCTCGTCGTATCTCTATCTTAGGATGTCACCACGTGTCATCCATATATTTTGTTATAATATTTAACGAGACATGCCATACTAACCAAAAGTTATAATCCTATAGAAAAACAAAACTCAAAAAAAATAAAATATTAAAGGTTTTACCTATTTTCCAAAACCACATCCCAACTACACAAATCAAATTTTGTAGAACTCATTTTAAGTTAGGCAAACAAAAATCACTCTATTATTTTTCATAATTAATAGCATAACCTCTTATAACCATTCCAAAATTAATCTGGTTTGGAAATTGATTCCCAAATCGCCATCTTAGTCAGGTTTGGAGATCGAATTGTTAAACCAACTTTTATTTCCGTATATAATATGACAGTGTGGAAACTAAGGCAAAACGATCCATTAATATAAAATTATTAAATTTGGAGATGATCGGACATAATGAAAAACCTAATTGAAATAGTAAATATCAATAAAAATTATATGCTTCCTTGGCAGATTAATTTTGGTTCATTTACACTTTATCTAAATCGCATCAACACAAAAATCAAAAGTATGCTTTAGGGGAAAAAAAAAGTCTAATAGAGAAAGAAAAAAATAATATGCACTTCAGTGGTAGCGATGGTAGTAGCGGTGAAGCGGTGGAGCTGGGATGAATACATATGTTGGTAGTGGTATATTACTGATCTAAGATTATATATATATATATTGACAGACAATTTGAGAGAGATGAAAAAGAAAGATGGTATTTGATGAAGATGGTTATCCATATAATAAAATGAGTTTTGTTTGCCTAACTTAGAAAAAGTTAAACCAAAATTAATTTGTATGGTTTGGATGGTATTTAGGGAAAGTTGGGATAAGAAATAGGCAAAACCAAATTAAATATCAGGATTTCTTGGAAACAATAACCACACTCCTTTAAGATTCTGGCATCTTTAAGCCGCACCACATGGACAGTTTAAGCCGCATTACATGGACAGAAGTCCTGAATCCATGGTCGGCAGAAATGTCATGACATGACATGCAAATAACTCCAAAAAACGGATGTTGCTGGTATAGCTTCCTTCGGGGCATGAAAATGCTTCAGCCTCATTAAGATGAAAACCTTGAAACTTATTGCTAGAAACTGAAGATGACAATTGTTAAACCATCTCCAATGAAGGTTTTATATCCTTAGGCTAAGTCTTATGGTCTTCTAATCTAGTAGCTAGATTAGCAGTCCACGTCAGGTAGGACAACCTCCTAAGTCCTATGGAAGGGCTAATCTAGCAGATAGTCACTGAATGGAATAGCGCCGAATGCTGAACAGTACAATGCCCAGGTGAACGCTGAACGGAACATCGCTTTAAATTTTATCAAACAAGTTTTTTAACCTGTTAAAACCATCACGCATTTAATGCTAGTTCAGAGCCAGTCTAGCCAGTCCCTTTGCATGTCATTTCCACTGTTCTAGGGCAAATAGGCTAATCGTGTGGACCTAAGACTATTCAGATGTAAAGGACTAGTTAATCGTGTGGATGCATGTAGGGCTCCAGTTTTCAAATCTTCCCGAAGATTTCCCTCTCCCCCCTTTTCAAATCGTGTGGATCTAAGACCATTCCCGGTTTTCAAATTAGTGAGTATTTTATAATTTATTAATAACTCTCACATCAATTATTTTTGGATTTACTAAAAAACTTCTCTCCAGCGCTGAACCATTCAGCGTTGAAGTCACTTTTTGAGCGCCGAACAATTCAGCGTTTCAATCTCGCTGCTAGTTGAACTGTGAGCACCTGCTAGGAAAGAGAACTAGTGTTAACTTTTAGGCCACACTTTTTTTTTGAATTGCAACACTTAACTGCCAATCTAGCAGCTCAATCTAGCCCATAGGACTTAGCCTTATTTAGGGAAATGTCATTCTTATAGGATAGGAAACTCTCTTAATCCTTTATTTTCCTACCCTATAAATCTGGGATGGAGGCGGGACTAAATTGTTACGAGGTCAAAAACAAATTTGTAACATTCACATATATTTTTTATTTTTTTGAATCTAATCAAAATCATAGTTTGGAGCTTTTACTTTTAGACATAAGTTCTACTATATTTTTAGACTAGTGTACCGTGAAGGTGTATTTAAAATATGGTTATACCTTATCTTATCAGTCCTTCACGGCTTCATCAACGATCAAAACGTCAGAAGCACCACCAGTCGTAAACTTTATCTTTTGTTCTTCTTAGTTTATCCTGAAGGGGAAACTTTGTCGGAAAATATTTTAGACGAGTATATATTTTCTGTCTCCTAAAACTACTGACTTTCTCAAAACTAATAACCTCCCTCAAATATTCATCGGTCTCCGCTACGTCTTTGGTTTTCACTTAAGATAAGTTAGTGAAACCCTTCAAATTCTCAGGTGATGCAGATCAACTGAATGGATTTTAAATCCATTCTTTGATTTTCATCTACTAATTTTTTTGGAAAGGGCGATTTAGTGATTTCATATATCAAATTTGTGGTGTGTACGTGGTCGAGGAGAAAACATGTAAAACTCATTATGTAACTACGATTCTTTGTACATGTTTACTAATTGAAGGGTTTGATTCATAGGAATGTAAATGTTGGTTGTGATTCTTTGCATCAAACGTCTTCATATCACCAAGGTCATTTACAAACAATTTTGCGCTTTGATTTCTTTCTTTGTTTCTAGGTATGCTATAGGATTTTGTTATCTATAAATGATTTGTAAAGTATTTTTCTTTTTGATACATGATTTAACCAAAAAAAAAAAAAAACTCGTTATCATGGATTTTCTCTATAATTGGTTTTTATGCACAATCACTCAGTGGCCGGAGAATAACTTAGTTTTCATTTAATTTTGTGGATTTAATTGAAATTTTATATTGTTAATTTTGAGAAATTATTTGGTTATTCATTTATTTATTTATTTGTAGATGGAGAATACAATGAAAAAGTAGAATAATGACATAATTAAAGCCAAAAGTCTTAATCAGTTGAATTTAATTTTTATTTATGATTCTAATTATGACAGAACTCAATTAATATATATTCATAATGATTATAGGTTACAACTCTTGCATCCGTCAGATGTCTTTCGCTAAGATGAGACTGGGATGGTCGGATGTAACGTTTGTCTCTCAAAATGTTATCCGACCGTCCAAAGCTCAAAAACCCCTTCTGTTTTGTATTATAGATTTAGAGAGTATAAGTTTTAGTTTTGTTTCAATTTACAATTTTAACCCCTGCTAAGATCAAATTTATCAACTTTGTCAACCACAAATGCCCCCCACAACTTCCATATATTCGAATATACCAGGCCTATACTAAGTAAATTTCAAAAACCAGTCATGCTATGAATCATTCAACGATAGATGATTCATTAAGCGATAAAGTGATTACCAGCAATCACTAATTGGATCGGCCAGGGCCATCTTACACGTTTAGTTTAGGATAGGCGAACTAAGTTATTTGCGGCTTTTTTATGAGTTACCAAATCCGGAGAAAGCTAGATATTCAAATTATAGAAGAATAATTGTATATATTTAAAGTGATAACTTGGGTTAGGCTATGTGGTTGAAGGCGCAATTTTTTTTAGCACTTTTTGGTTAGATATTGGGTTCCAAACTTGTAATTTGGCATAAAGTACCCCAAAATGGATTAATGATTTAAAAAATTAGTGACGCGTTGTTATAGAATATTTAGTAACGACTAAAACTGTAACAATCGTCTGTAATTTAAATAAGTGAGATAAAATACTTTAGTAACACTTATAAATGTCACAGATTGACTATAATAATAATAAAAGGCCCCCAATATTTCAGGGCCTTAGGCAGCCGCCTAGTCTGCCTTGCCCATAAGTCGACGTCGGGTTCGGCGATGGAGAAATGTTCACCAATCGGTAATTCTGAGTGAAGTGTTATATTAATCAACCAGTGAAGCATTCGTTTATAGATGAAATACATCGCTGAACCATTCGTTTGTAGATGAACCAAACCATTCGTTTCTCACACCATAGGTCTTGGTGTTCCCCTCTTGCTTTACAAGGCGAAAGGATTCGCTGCCACGTTGGATTTTAAGGGGATTCCCTCTTCCCTTGGAGATGGTTTTAAGGAGTGGGCTTTGTAGGGTAATCTCTGGAAAATGCCTTGTAGTAATATTTGAAAGAGGCCAAACCTCTACTGGCCATGGTGACATTACCTATGGACAAGTAATAGTTAGTATTGCAAATGTAAATCTCTAGAAACAATAGTAATAGTAATCTACAAGAAGCCTGTTTTGAGGCATACAAAATAATTACCCTAACTAGTATTGGTTAATAAGGGGTGTTCTAAGGCTAGTTAAATTATTTCGATAGCCTTGATCAATTTATTTGTTTACTTATTTAATTTATTTAATTTTTCTGCTTTTTTTTAAAAATTCATTAAAAAAACTTTATTTTTTACAAAAGTTTTACATGAAAACTTTAAATTATTTTTAGAATTTAATGTTAAATGTTTCTTTAAAAAACTTAAGAAAACTTTTTTTTTCTAAATACAAACTTAAAAAAGAAAAAAAAAATCAAATAATAAAAATGAAAAATAATTAGAAAAATATTAACGAAAAGGGTATTACTGTCATTGTTAAAAAATGGTGGATAAGGGGTTATTGGCTTTACTACCTAATGACTATATTTTGTCATTATTGAGTATGCCTCGAAAGTTTTTTGTTTTTTGTTTTTTTGGACAGAAAGACATACACTACCGACTAAGTGGAAAAGAAAAAAATCCACCTAGCATTACAATACATAAGGACATTGTTTTCCGGAATCATCCACTCCCAACCCTCTTCCAACATCCCAGGATGGAGCAGTTCACCATTAGAGGTATCTGGCATATTATAACGCCTTAGGTTATCACATATAATTAGATTAAAGAAACTGTTTAAGCCCGTTACAGAGTTTAGTAGTCTATTTCCTGTTGTCCCGTTCACATTATGCACCTGTTGTTTAACTTGCTTTGCCACCTCTTTGTCTTCTATTTCCAACTTGACTTCCCTGTCCCTTCGTTGTTGGGCTATGCCGAGAGCTGCTATTACTCCAACTGTGTGGCCTTCTTGGAAGTTCCCTGCCTTGCATCTGATTTTAACTCTCCCTGAAATACAGTTGTTTCATCAGTGATTTTCAATTTCGTTCTTGCCGACTGAGCACTACTTGTGTATTTGGATAGTCAGTAACCTGCATGGTTTGGTTAGGGTAAGAGGATTTCTTTGGGTTATGATCGGGTTTATGATGTAAATGGAGGAACTTTAAATCTACTAGTGAGTGCTAGATGACGGTTAATCAAAGTTATGGTAATTTGTGGATTAGGTACTTCCCCTTGGAAGCATTTTTAACACTGTTCCGGAAATTCCCCCACTACCGAGTCACAATTACCTAAACTATCTTCATACCAGTTATTGAACCAGTCACTCATTTCATCATTTTCTTTGTTTCTTCCACATTGAATTATTCTCATTCCAAACCAATCTGCTCTACTAAAACTACAATCTCTTAACAGATGAGTTATAGTTTCATTAGAGCAATAACACATGCAGCAAATAGAAGACATACTCTGTATCCTCCTATGCAGGGTGTGATTAACAGGGAGGATTTCGTTCAGAACCTTCCACATAAAGATTTGCCTGTGAGGAGCAATATGAAGACTCCAAACTTTCCTCCACAAAGAGGGACCAAGAGTATCCACTTCCCCAAATTCCAAATTCCTGACTTCAACTTGAAAGTCATAGACTTTCTTAACCGAGAGGGTGTTTTTAGGGTTGGTCAGCCAATTTAAGGTACCATGGGTATTAACATTGTAGACTAGATCTATGGTTTTGATATTTTTTACTAATCTGGTCTGAAAAAGTTATCGAGGTAGTCATCTTTCCAGTTTCTTGTGGAGTGGTCTACCAATTGACTAATATGAGTCAAAGTATTTTGGCTGACCGGTTTAATATCCTCTTTCGAGATATTATTTGGGTCATTCATTGGAATCCATCTGTGGTTCCAAATTTGGATAGTTTCTCAATTTCCCACTTTCCACTCAGCGTTATCTTTTATGATGGTTAGGACTTTCCACAGTCATTTTCATAGCCTCGAACTATTAGGGCTCACTTTGTCTTTTAGCAACGGAGAGTTGTTGAGGAAATATTCAAAGCCTAAAATCTTTCCCCACAGACTATTGGGACCGTGGATGATCCGCCAACCTACTTTGGAGATCATAGCCATACTAAAAACATTGTTCTTTTTGAATCCCATCCCTCCCTGCTCCTTAGATCTACACACAACTGTCCATTTCTTTGGGCAGAAGCCTCTTGTGTTCCCTTTACCATGTCTCAAGAAGAAGGATCTACTGAGGGTATCCATTTGCTTGGTGATAGTTTTAGGTATGAAAAAACATGTCATGTGATAAGTAGCCATTAAATCTGCCACATGTTTAATGATGACAGATTTCCCCAAGGGCGTAAGGCGCAGACCCTTCCAACAAGTGAGTTTTCCCTTTAGCTTATCGAGGAGCGACGCAAAACATTGGATTTTATACTTGTGTGTGAACAATGGGACTCCTAGGTATTTTTCCTCGAGTTTGATCCTACCAACTTCCATTAGTTCTAGGATTCCTCTCGCCTCTCTATTCCCTACACTAGATCCAAAGAAAATACCAGATTTATTGTAATTTATGAGCTAACCTGACCCTTAACTAAATGATTCAAGGATTTTTAGCAAGTTTTTACTTTCTCTTTTAGTGGCTATAGCAAAAATAAGCAGATCATCCGCAAACAACAGGTGTCCCATAAGAGGAGCATTAGAAGCAACTTTAATTCCATGGATAAGGCCCTTGTTTCAGCCTCTTTCAGGACCCGAAAAAGACCTTCCATACATAGGATGAAGAGGTAAGGAGGGAGCGGGTCTCCTTTTCTCAATCCTCTAGAAGGTTTGAAAAAAGGGGAGGGTGAACCATTTATAAGCACAACCGAAGAGGTAGTACCAATACATTGTTGTAAAATAGAACTTCAATGTTCGGAGAGTCCAAGTCTGTTTAGGGTTTGCAGAAGAAATTCCAAACGCTTTAGACATATCCATTTTTAGACTCATATAACCTATTTTGCGTTTTTTTCCTAATCCTCATTGTGTGAATTATCTCATGGGCAATAATGATGTTATCAAATATTTGTCTTCCTGGGACAAAAGTGGATTGGAATGGGGATATGAGCCTTTCGATGAGTGGTTTCAACCTATTTGCCATTAATTTGGAGATGAGCTTGTAAACAGTGTTGCACAAGGAAATAGGTCTGAAATCGACAACAGGCATGGGAAACTGAACTTTCGGAATAAGGGTGATTAAGGTTGCATTCAATTCTTTTGATAGATTCCTATCCTTGAAGAAATCCTGGATAGTATTTGAAAAAGCGGAGGTCTAACAACCACACCCAATATTTCGTTTAGGCAATCTGTATGGACTAACTCCAATATAATTCCAAGAGAATCAACTAGACAGTCAGAATCTATCAAGAAAAATATATCCAAGAGTTATATCTCTGTTTCTCAATGTAATCAGCAAATCAAACAGATAGAAATCCGCGAGCCTGATTATTATGAGAAACAACTTGAACGGTACCAAAGACCAATGTTCAAGTGTCAATCAACAACCAAAGGTTAGATTTACCAATTGATTGAACTACGCACAACCTGTGATATTTCAATTATATAGAAAATATAATGCAGAAAAGAAACAACACAAACACCATAAGTTTTGTTAACGGGGAAACCGCAAATACATAAAAAACCCGGGACCTAGTCCAGATTTGAACACCACACTGTATTAAGCCGCTACAGACTCTAGCCTACTACAAGTTAATCAGAATGGAATGTATTTGAGCCCTAACCAATCTCACACTGATTAAGGTACAGTCGCGTTTCTTACGCCTCTGAATCCCAGCAGGACTCTACGCACTTAATTCCCTTAGCTGATCTCACCCACAACTAAGAGTTGCTACGACCCAAATTCGAAGACTTGATAAACAAACCTATCTCACACAAAAAAGTTTATTTTAATAGATAAATCTGTCTCCCACGGAAATACCTACGAAGTTTGTTCCGTATTTTGGTAAATCAAGGTGAACAGGAACCAATTGATAATCCGGTCTTATATTCCCGAAGAACAACCTAGAAATATCAATCACCTCACAATAACTTAACTATATGGTAGTAAAACAAGTTATTGTGGAATCACAAAGAATGAAACGAAGAGCTTTGTGATTACTTTTTATATCGTACCTATCGGAGATAAATCTCGAGCATATCTTAGAGAAGATAGTACTCAATACCGATAGAACAACTAAGATCAGAACACGCAACTACAGAGAAAATAGTTGGGTCTGGCTTCATAATCCCAATGAAGTCTTTGAGTCATTAACCTATGATGGATTTAGGAAAAATCTAGGTTAAAGGAGAATCGACTCTAGTCGCAACTAGTATCACACATGAAGTGTGGGGATTAGGTTTCCTAGTTGCTAGAGTTCTCCCTTATATAGTCTTCAAATCGGGGTTACCGTTAGATGAAACCTTATTCAAGATTCAAGATAATACATTTCAACCGTTAGATGGTCTTAGCTTGTTACACACAAATGAAATATACCTTCATTTAGATATGGGTAACCGTACCTAAACGTGTATATTGAGTTGGCTCAATAACAGTTAACCGAAGTTAGCCATATGACCACTTTTGTCTTAACCATGTTCATCTTAACACTTCTAGATCAATTCAATTGATAATCAAATGAATCTAATTGTGTTACTCATAGAGTTGTTCAATTGTTTATATTCTCATAGAAGCATACAAGACACGGTTGCAGCAAAATCGGATTGATTCAAAAGAATCAGTTCATGAACATTTTAGCCACGGTTTGCAAAGATTGCATTCCTTAATATATAAATGTATTTGTTTATGAGTATGAAATCATACTTAACCGATTTTAGAACTTGAACCACTTAAGTTTGCAAACGGGTACGCAAACTTAAGTTCCGGATATTGGTCACAAGCCGCCAGTTTGCAAACGGGTACGCAAACTTTAGCTACGGACCGAACTCAGTTGAAACCATTTGCGAACGGGTACACAAACTTGTTTCCCGGACTTCAACAGTTAAATCAGTTTGTGAACGGGTATGCAAACTTAAGTACCCTAACTTAAACAGTTGAATAAGTTTGCAAACGGGTATGCAAACTTCCGGTTCTGAATTCCATCAAAATAGTTCGTACACTTAGTACACAAACCGTAATGTATCCATACATGGGTTTTAGCTCTTAACTCCCATTTCAATCAGTGAAACATTCTTAGAAGATGACAATAGCTGTCTCACACAAACTATTAGCTTATAAGGAATTTTCAAGTGATCGAATGATCAATATGAAACATTCTGAGTCTACATCAAATGACTGTCTCACACAAATCATGTAGGATGTTACCATGTGATTTTCACATGATCATCTTTTGACTTTAGTCAAGAATAATGATGAACGTAGTTAAAGCAAAAAGCTTTCCAACACATATTTTGAGAAAGATATAAGCGAGTTAAACTCAACTCGAAATATCAAATGTGTATAATGTAAAGTCTATATAGCTATACGACTTTGTCTCAATAAGAGATAGCATAGTATAGACTTCTGAGTGATAGATGAGTTCAAGTCTCCACATACCTTTTGTTGATAAAGTTCCACAAGATCCCCTTAGTAGTTCTTCGCCTTCAATCGATGAACGCCGTGAAGTCTAAAGCTCAACTATACATTCTATCATAATCCGAGACATAGCTATAAGTAGACTAGAAATCAAGACTTATAGTTTTGACAACTAAACTTGACAAATAAGCTTGAGACTGCAATGCTTGCGAGTTAGACTGAGTAGTGCTCTAACACGCGCATTTGAAAGCAATTCTTTTATGGTATTGCGTTGACCTAACATTTGTAGGAACATATAATAACACTATTTTAAGCACCCTACGTTTTGATGAATTTGTCATTATCAAAATCTTTTTGCGACAACCACCCCAAAAATCTTTTTAAATGTGTGTTACTTAGTTTTTTGCTTAGAAGTACTCAAGAATCGCTTGATTAGAACTACTAGAGTCAACTTCGTTAGGTTATACTAGGAAGTCTATAAATATTGAGACATACAAGTATTACTCTGAATACCTGAAGATTTTGAAGACGTATCGACATCAAAGAAGACATCATCCTTCTACTTGAGGTTAATAATAAAATATTTGACTTTTTTTCATTTCTATATCGTTGCTTTCAAGTCGTTTAGATTGAAAATATAGCATGCGAAGTTATATGCATGAAACTCTAGTATTAGAGACTTGATCATCTTATTATGATCAAAGTACCAAGGAAGAATATACAAGTTATTTTACAACTTAGGTATATTGATTTACAAAGTATAATGCTTATCTTTTGAACTTCGTAATTGCGACATAGACATAATCTTTATAATTTTTACTAGCTTGTGTAGTGAACTTAGGTTTGATTTCATACCTAGAAAACTATGTTTAACTACATGAGTTTAAGGAAGTATACTTACAAACTATTTCGTAGTTGAAAGAAATAAATATGATTGATGGTCCAGTTTTCATTGAAGATCTAAGGTTGGATCGATCCTAACCTATATAGGGAATCAAGGTAGAACTGATCCTTACTTATGTTGGGAGTTAAGATAGAACCGATCCCTACCTATATTAGGAGTCAAGGTAGAACTGACCCCCACCTACATTTGGAGTCATGGTAGAACCGATCCAATATGCAAAACTGATTTCTATAGTCACAAATACTTTAGGGTTTGTGTGATTTTGGAAATTGGGTTTGCTAAATATGAAAGTTCAAGATGTCGACATAACGAGTAATTTGAACATGTGCATAAATCTTATATTTTATTGTTTAAAGATATTCCTTGATAGAAAAGAATAGAATTCTGAGTGATAGATGAGTTCAAGTCTCCACATACCTTTTGTTGATGAAGTTCCACAAGTTCCCCTTAGTAGTTTTTCGTCTTCAATCGATGAACGCCGTGAAGTCTAAAGCTCAACTACACATCCTAATACGAGACATAGCTATAAGTATACTAGAAATCAAGACTTATAGTTTTGACAACTAAACTTGACAAACAAGTTTGAGATAACAACGCTTGCGATTTCGACCGAGCAGTGCTCTAACAGTATTGGTCAAATCATGCTTTACCAGCACCCAATTCTTTTGGGGGAAAATGGTTGGGAACCCGTCTGGGCCCGGAGATTTATTATGAGGCATTCCAAATAGGACAAACTTTATTTCCTATTAAGAAGGAGGTTCAACCAGACAATGGTTTTCCTCTTCCGAAATGCATTTAGGGTTGAGGTTCAGAATATTAGGAGGAATCTCATTTTTCTCCAAAGATGCCTTTTCAGAAAAATGGGAGAAAAGAGTATCAGTTATTTCTTTTATATCTTTACACCAATTATCATTTTTATCCCTTATATTGCTTCTTCAAAATTGCACCATTTCTCAAGCTCTGAGTGGAGCTCCAAGAGGATTGGAGAATTTTCCGGAAGAAGTCTAATGTTCTTGGCAGTTAAGATTTTGCTGACTGGTTTTCTTGATGTTGTATTGGATATTGCCGAAATAGTCTTTATTCCATCTTTTAATTATTTGTTTCATATTTTAGAGTCTCAAGACAAGAGCAAAAGCCAAGGGACCTTGAATTTCAATATTCCAGGCCTCTTCGATCACAGCAAAGCACGAAGGTTCTTTTAGAAAAAAAACCCAAAGAATTTAAATGGTTTAGACCCATCTTTCCAGATGGGAGAAGTTTTGAGCAAGATGGGGTTGTGATCTGAAGCGATCGGAGGGAGATGGTGAAGACTAACAGAAGGGAAGCTGTTAATCCAAGTATCATTTACAAGGACTCTGTCTAACCTAGCCTCTATGAAATCTCTACCCTTTCTTTTGTTGGACCGTGTGAAGGGGTATCCCACAAAACCAATATCCATCAGGTTGGTAGAATTCAACAAGTTATGAAAGAAGGAACTTTCGATATGGTTTATTTCTCCCCCCTCCCCCCTCTCTTTTCCTTTCTATTTAAAACGAAGTTTAGGTCTCCTATCACTGCCCAGGGAATATCTACAGAAGTTTCCATGTCGCCAAAGTAATCCCGGGATTGGAGCTTGTTTTTCCTATGTGGGCTGCCGTAGGCACAAGACAACATCCATTGCACCTGTGTAACTACATCATAAACCATGGAATCTATTTGATTGTCTGTGATATTCAAAATATCTACTTTGAGTTTACTATTCCAGGAAAGAACCATCCCTCCAGCAGTCCCAATGACTCCTTTAGGGTCCACTATTAACATATCGTGAAATTAAGTTTTTTTATGACTTGAGCAACTTTGGATTTTTCTTGTTTGGTTTCAGACACGAAAATGATATTTTGATGGTATTCCTTAACTAGGTTTGATAGGTAGTTCTGGGTGAAAGGTTTGCCCAATACTTGGGCATTCCAAGACAGAATATTTATCGACATAGTCCTAGAAGAATCTCTTACAGTCCCTTCTAGAGCAATAGTCAGTAAAGTTTTCAAAGGAGAGTCAGTCTTATTTACTCCAATAATCTTTGTTTCACCTCCACCATGAAAACTGAGATCCTAGAGCTATTGGTCTTCACTGTTTCCACATAACAATCAATCAAACAGATTTTACGAAATTCAAACTTCAGTACAAGTAGATGATTATTCAGTATCACTATATCATGTTGTCTCTTATCATGCTGTCTATCATGTTGTTTACTACAAATCACTCCATTAACATACTTCAGACTGCCTAAAGTAGAAAAATTGAGAAGCTTTGGGTAAAAAGATTTGCTTACCTGACTCTCCCGTGGGTGAGAGATGGACGCTTCCTCAGATGTGGTAGCTGCGGCTGGTACTTTTAGTGAAATGGTTGAGCCTCCACTTTTATCACGAGCTCTTGCCAACCGTTTCAAGGAGACATTCTGGAGCTCCCCACCAGAAGCCAGTGAAGGAGGCGGTCCAGAGGGAGAGGGGATAATAAGATTGAAAGGAAGGGAGGTGGCATGGACAGGCTGAGATGCCCAGGAAACAACGTTGAAAGGAGCAAAGATAACAAGATTGGGTACCAGGGTATCCTTTGAAATCGAATTTTCACCTCGGAAAGTAGACACCACACTGTTAGCACTCAGAACATTTGTTGTAGTTGAAGGTTGATTACCATTTAGGTTGACCGGAGATCTAGGGTTTCGCCTGCCCATTTCAGCAAACACCTTATGAGGAGGAACATAGATATCTCTTAATTTCCTCAGTATCCACACTAATTATTTTCTCTCTAGCTGCTGCCTTAGTATCTGTTAATACTCTAAATAGGTTTTGCAATTTGCGTTTTGTACTACCGATTTTAACTTCTTCATTAGCCACTTTAGACTGACCCTTGAACTTCTTGGATTTTGATTTCCTTTCGGTTGTATTTTCCTCAGATAATGTCTTTGTAATCACTTTCCAATACGACCCATCTTCCTTTTCAAATTTCTCTTCTTGGTTTATTTTCACTTGTTGATTTATAGATTTTGATGCTTTCTTATTCTTTGGTTTGTTTTTTGAAGGTTTCCCCCTCTTAATCTTATCTGCTTCTGCGATCACAATCTTATTTGCCAACTTTTCCTCTTTTTGAACTTTCTCTGCAGTCATCACTTGTTTCCTTTGATTTTGAGATCAGTATCAGACTCTTTCACCAGCCCCAAATCTGACCTCTGAGAAATAGAAAGTTGCGTTGTCCAGAGATCATCGATCAGGTGTTGATTCAAGACAGTGTCCTGAGCCACAATGACTCGGCTACTTGAACCCAAGATCTTATCCCTACTAGGATCATTTCCTTTTGGTAGGCCATGAAAAAACCTAAAAGATCCAGAGGAGCTGCCACTACCGGTGCCTAAATAAATTCTTCTTTGGATTTTTGATGGTAATAATTCGTTCATGTCTTCTTCATGCCCTTTTGATGAATCCATACTATTGGTGCCCTTATCACTTTTTGCCTGAGAGGAGGTGTAGTGACTAATATCTTCATCCTTCACTATCATTGAGAAACCATGAGGTATTTTTGGGGCCACCATATTTGGGGGCACCTGAGATCTCATCAGCTCATGCATATTTTCCATTTCATGAGAGATGTGTGGACCTGCGTTCATCGTTTCAGCTGCAGAGGTGATGAAATCTAGCTGGTCGTTGACAAATTCTTCTTCTACCTCTTCTTCCATCTCTTCATCAGCTACATGTTCATGTATATTTGGTACGTTGTAGTTTGGTGCAGCTGACTTACATCTTTCCTTTGGATGATTGATGATTCTACAGATGCGGCAGAAAGATTTTGGGAGGGGATCATAAAACAGAATGACAACGAGAAAGTCTCGCTCATCCACACCTAGAATCAGACGAAAGGTGGGTTGGAATCTCTCGTTTAAATTAAGAGTAACTAGACATCTTGAGTATGGTCTTGCATAGTTACAGTCTTGAGGAAGCTCTTTTTTAACGAAAACCTCTAGTATGTTTGCTATCATCTCTGGAATTCCTTCTTCGAAGAATTCCACAGCTAATTTCATGTAGCTTACCCAGAAATCAGCTTGATTCATGATGATACTTACCGGCAGGACATAGAAGAGATAAGCTTTACTCCTAGAATCCAAGCATCATATCTTGAAGGTGAATATCTCTTTGCTCTGTCAACATCATTTTTAGACCCCAGTTTGAGAGAAAACGTGTTATCTTTAATTGTATGTTAACATACATAGTTTTAGCTTTTTTATAATGAAATTTTCTATCTCGTCAATTTCTAAGCAGTATAGGAGATCTGTACGCGATTCCTTAGTATTGCAGTAGACCTGCACTCAATTCCTAAACAGTATAGGGGATATATACTCGATTTTTAACTAGTGTAGTGAAGACGTACTAAATTACAAACAAGTATAGCAGACCTGCACTCGTTCCAAACCAGTGTAGAGGACCTATATTTCGTCTCTAACCAAAGCAGCGGACATGCATGTACTCATATTTGTAAGTAGTGTAAGGACCGACACTCAATCTCTAACTAGTGTAGGGGACCTGAACTCATCCAATTTTTGAGAGTATATATATATATATATATATATATTGATTACAAATAATTAAAATTAGTACTTTTCATTGTACAATTTGTGTTTTTCTACAAGGTTATACATGAAAATAAATAAAATTTGCCTTATTTTGTTACACCAGCAAATTACAATCAAAATATACACCACAACCACATAGAATTTGGAAAGCTTCAATAGATATTATCCACCGATAGACCCTGATTAAAACAAAAAAAATTAAAGAAGAGAAGACAAAAATAAAAAAATAAAAAAAATAAAAGATGGAACCAAATCTTCTACTTGGAAGCCACCATTGTCGCTACTCAACCATATCTCCGAGCGCTACCACTTGGCATTCTGCCATAGTTAGAATCTCAAAAATTGAAAGAAAAGAACAAAATGACGAAGAGAGATTAATTTCACTTTAGAGATCAAACTGAAGCTTAGTAACATTATGTCAAACAACCATTATAATATTGGTAATAAGAGAGAATATAAGATGGTAGTAATAAGAATCATATGCTATTTATATGCATAATTTCAAAGAAAGGCGGCATTAATACATGAAACTGATAACAATTCTAATTATGCTGCAGGTTTAATACTCGAATATGTGAACATTGTAGCTAACCTGCACTCAATTTTCTAAGCAATATAGCGGACCTGCACTCAATATTCTAAGCAGTATAGGGGACCTGCACTTAATTTCAAACCATTTCAACGGACCTATACTAGATTTCTATCCAGTATAGCTGATCTGTACTTGATTCTTAACCAGTGCATATGACTTGCGCTCAATTTCTAAGATATCACATAAATATAACACAAAACCAATTAGGTATCCAATATAGCATCCTAATGTGTACAAATCAACATAGTATAAGGGGAGTGTCCATCTCCAAAATATCACATAATGTACAGATGAACCCTGCTGTAACTTTCGTATAACAAATAATTTTTGGTAAACATTCATGTTTATATAGTATCATGCACGGTTATCCTAGTGCTGGTACTAAATAGTAATTCTTATATATGATTATGGAAAAAATAAGTTTTGATGTAGTCAGATTATTTACCTTATAACTACAGTATAACCAATCTGCACTTCCAAAAAAATCACATAGTTATAATCACTACAGTATAACCAATTTGCATCTTTACTATGTTGAATCACTATAGATTGAAAATGAAGACATGATGTTGAATCTATGACAAATCAAAAATTGCCTTAAATATGGGATGATGTCTATACAGTATAGACAATATGCACTGCCATAAATATGCCACTAATAAAGTTCAGAATATAATGATCCACACAAAAATTTCATGAACAAAAACAAGAGGAGGGATCCGTTGACAGCCCCTTTTTTGACAATATCTAACAAGCTAATCTAACTGTCGGATGATCATCTATAAACGGTCCATATTTTCAAGATCATAATAAATATTTTATGGATACTCTCAGTACCCGTGAACCCGGTCAAAACAACTTTCGTTGCTTTTTTAGATTTGTGTTCTCTTCGTCCTCCTCTAATCATAATAATGGAAAACCAGTTCTGGTTGAATTTCAATAAATTGAGCAGACAATATATATACGATTTCGAACATAAGGATGAATGCATTTGAAAAACTTTCCTAATCACAATTTTTACATAATATTAGATCAAACCAACAATGTTAATTCCATGGACAAACTAAACTATTAAAATTACATTACTGATTTAATTCACCGCTACCACTGTCCGACTAAGACCCCTCTTCACCGCCACCACATCTATCACATGAGATCATCAATTCATGGTCATCAGTAGCCATTCTATCTATATCCATCAGTTGCACCATTCCCATTTCTATACTCAAACAAACAATCGAACAACAATAAAAAAACTCAAAATCCCCAACTTTTCAACAAACTAATAGAAAACCTAAAGATAACAAAAACCCAATGATTATATTACCGATTAAAAAAAAAGTAGGATCTTGATTTTAATGGATTTCCTCCATAGTCGTTTCATATGAACACCGTTCACAAGAGAGGAAGAGAAAGAAAATACTATGAGGGAGAAAAAACTGTGTGTTTTAGTTTTAATCGGGTTCCGGGTATTGAAAATATCCGTCAAATATGCTTTGTGATCTTAAAGATCTGGACCGTTTAAAGATGATAATCTGATAGTTAGAATAGCTTGTTAGATCTTGTAACGGATCCCTCCTCCAAAAACAATATGATATTCTGCACTATAATTTTCCATCTCATATAGTTTATTTTTCAAGAGACAACATATATATATATTGAAATGAACAGTATGGGCAGTATACACTGCCGTAAATATGTCCATAATATTGAAAAAAATAAAGAACAAGACAATTTATTCGCAACATCGAACCTCTGTCGAACAGTATAGTATATATGCAGTATAGTGTTACATTATTGAATTAATATTACAAAGTATAGCAAATCTGCACTGTTGATCATGCACAAAAAGAACCAAAAATTGAAATTGTTTAACCTGAAAAAATTATAGACCTTGATATACAACAGATTGTCCTCCGATAAGCACTTAATTCTTTTTGCAATAGGTTATTGTTGATTTCACATTATGACCAACAGTGTAGATACCTTATATTAATAAAAACTAGGTTATTTAGACCTTCAAATTGTAATTGAAGACTGTAGATATCCTATACTAATAAAAACATAAGAAATTTCCCTAAAAATGCACAGTGCAGATACCCTATACTGATAAAAACTAAGTTATTATTGATTTCACATTATGATCCAACGATATAGATACCCTATACTGATGAAACTAGGTTATTTAGACCTACAAATTATAATTGAAGAGTGTAGATATCCCATACTAATAAAAAAATATAGGAAATTTTTCCTAAAAATGCACAGTGCAAATAACCTATACTGATAAAAATCTAGCTATTTTGGGTTAAGAAGGCTATTTTATTTTTCGTTTCACAACTGTCAGTACATATTGGCTACACTCATATTTTAAGTGGATTTTAAGCATCATAGCATGAAGTCGTTAATTTATTTGGTATTCGACTGTGAAGATACCTAGCTAGCTCCTCACCTTAAAAGCAAGGATGAATGGACAAAACATTTAGAAGCAAGGTAACCCTTACATATATTATACTGTAATTTGTAACTCAATACTCAATTCCTCGATTCCTCATATATCACTGGAACCAAGAACACTTTCTTCAATGCCAGTAGCATCCGTTATTCACATGTAGCTACTGAGTAGTAGAATTAGTAACATAGATTTTCAATTATCATTGTATCTACAATAATTCCATTATAGTCCAAGAGTGTGGATATCCTATACTAAGAAAAAATTAGCTATTTTGGTTTAGATTCATGTAGTTTATTTCAATTTTCATAATATACAGTTGGTTTCGCATTATGATTCAACAATGTAGATACCATATACCGATAAAAACTAGGTTATTGTTGATTTCACATTATGATCTAACAGTGTAGATACCCTATACTGATAAAACTAGGTTATTTAGACCTACAAATTATAATCGAAGAGCATAAATATCCTATACTAATAAGTTTTCCTTAAAAATGCACAGTACAGATACCCTATACTGATAAAAACCTAGTTATTTTTGGTTAAAATTAAAAACATTATTGATATTGAACAGTATAGCTTACATGCACTGTTGGATCATAGTATAAAAAACATAAGAAAAAAAAAATCTAAAAATAAACAGAAACAAACCTAAAAAATATGGTACTCTCGTCAATTGAATAAAAATCGATACCAATTGCAATCAAAGAAATAAAACCTGCAAAACAAAATAATCAATTCAAACACAAAAACTAAACAATTAGTAAGAATATCAAAGTTGCAAAATTGATTATGATGAAATCGACGTATATGAATCAGTACTATCATCTCAAAGCCAGACGTATAACGTGATAATTTCTAGATCTGAAATTTTTTCATGAAAATAAAGTAATTAACACGCATGGAGATCGAAATCATGAAGATCTATATCAATTCCTCTTTCAAAAACCCCGACAATTCAAAATATGAAAATTTTAGCTTACCGGTTGATTTAATTAACAACAGTTGTTACTTGATTTCAGTTAACTGAGAGGTTAATAGCAAAGATTCGAGCATAAAAACCAGAAACGAAGAAAGAGAAGGGAAAAAAAATTCGGTGTAGATCCCCTGAGCACAGAGCTCTCGATTCAAATGTCGAAATGAAAAAATGGGAAGAAAACTAAACTAGTATACTTACATAGGGGGTAATCCTGGAATATTATAAATTCGCATTATAAAACTCGCACCTGTATCGAACCCTGAAGGAAAAAAATTGGTCCAAAAAACTTAATTTGGACCTCCGGTTAAGCTGGGTTTGAGGAAAGGATCAGCCATTAAGCTAGCCCACCGGGATAGGACCTCTCAGTAATTCCTACTATTCTTTAAGGCTTACAACTTTGACAAAAAAAAAAACCCTATTACGAGATGATTGCAA
Source organism: Papaver atlanticum (assembly GCA_023531105.1). Classification (NCBI taxonomy): domain Eukaryota; kingdom Viridiplantae; phylum Streptophyta; class Magnoliopsida; order Ranunculales; family Papaveraceae; genus Papaver; species Papaver atlanticum. The sequence goes on along the minus strand of JAJJMB010017752.1, from coordinate 2,613,919 downwards.
CCAAGTTACAAGACAGTCTTGGTGATAGAATTGGGAGAACGACATGTATGTAATCACTGTTCCAACACTAAAATCCTCCGTACAAACTACACAAGTGGAAACACTTTACTACTGCTGCTATTTTTTTAATTCAGCAATAATTTAGGAAGTCGACCTCTGCCACTGGGCTATTCCCCGTTGTTTAATTTCGGGGAATTCCAAATTTACACGGGATGGTAGTTGGTCTTAAGGGGATTCCTCCCGGTGCCTGTCCTTATCAAGTATTCGAACGGTTTCTTTTCTTTTCCGCTGACATGCTGAATTCACCTTGAATAAGGATAGGAGCCAGCAACGAAATCCCAAACAAGGTATTAGAATCGAAGAGAAAAAGTGGGTTGTTAAACCTTACAACGATCTCCCCAAACAGCAACAACTTGATTTTTCAACCATACCCATATCAGAATTCATCCAACCTTCTCTAGAATCAACAACCCCATGTTATCGAAAAAGCAAAATTCAAAGTGGGGTTATCGGTTTTTAACAAAGAAGAGGGGGAGGATGAAGTGCGAGAAAGTGAGAAATCCAAAGTTGAAGTTGATGATGTTCTTAGTCGGTTAGAAGATATTAAATTTGTCGCGCAAGAACCTAATTTGTCAGAAGAACAGCTCAGAGTTAACGATAGGTTGCAGGAAGAGGAGGTAAATATTTGTATTATGCTCAACTTTGGCTAGCTTTCCTTTTCAATAATCTTTATTTCACAATCAAAAATAAAAAGTTCGAAATAAGTTGAAGAACGTACAGTTCCTTGTGTTCGTGACAACTTCGGAATTATATCGATGTTAGTAAGGATCATGAAACACCAATGTGCGTGGAACTAGGATTTATGGGTGCATTCCAAACTATGGTTTACGACTTCCATCTATTAGTTATGTGAACAAGTTTTATCTTTGCATGCAGATACTAGCAATGGAGGCTATATACGGTGAAGATGTCATTGTACTTGAGAGAGAAGATGGCTTAAGATCTTTCCAGGTTTTGCAAGTACCCAGTTTAATCAGCATTGCCGATAAACTCACAATCTTATTTCCTAAATGATTGAAGTTTTTTCCTACAGATAAATATACATATTGAAGTTCCCGATAAACTTGTAGTATCTACTGACATTGACTCATTTTGTGGAGGAGTCGAATATGGCGTAAGTGGTAGTGAAACAACAATAGCTGATAATTCGAATGGATTCTTTCACTCCTTCGAAATTCAGTATCTTCCCCCAATCATATTAACATGTATACTACCCAAGGCATACCATAGTCATTGTGCTCCTTGTTTTACAATTTCTGTTCAGTGGCTGGTGATAGGTGTCTAAAACACCTTGATTTTATATCTATTGTTTATGCTTTCTTTGCTCGTTTTCGTGGAAATTATGTATCTTATGATTAATTTTGAGTTTATTAGGTGCAATGGAGTCATTTGGAGCAAAAGGGGGAGAAATGAGCCATTCAGAGCGTAAAGAGCAAAAGCGCCATTTCATGTGCAAGCGCGGGTGGAAGCACAAAGGAGGGAAAGGAGACAACCATTGTGGCTTAGTCTAGAGAAGCGAGGGGCAGACCTTGGTGGCCCCTATCTAATGAGCGGGTGTCTAGAGAAATTATTGGTTAGCCCTTATTTACCTCATTAGGGCACATATATCCACAATCATTCCTACACAAGACCTAAAATTCAGAGTCTATCTTCCTATAGGTTTCACCTGAGATGAATTTGGGAGAGGTGAGAAAACGGCTGCTGTTATTGCCGAGAGAGATCGAGAAGCAGAACAGAGAGGAGAGGCAGCTTCAATAATATACAGAGAAAGGAAGAGAGATCGACAAATCTCTGGAAGATTTGAGCTGTGTTCATAGGCTAGTTTCTGATTTGAATATGGAGTTGTTGATTGAAGCATCCATGGAGAAGAATAAGAAATTCAGGTTCTGTTTTGTGCCGGAGGAATTATGGGAAGAACACGGATCTGATGCTGTTGTTTTGTGTTGAATGGATGAGCTAGTCATGGATTAAGAATGGGTTTCAGTTGAATTTGAAATTGACAGAGTTTGAGAACAAGAAATCATCTGAGAAGAAAGTTGGGACTTCTGATTGTGAAATTAGGGTTTCTGATATATGAGTCTGTTGCAGTCAGGGTTTGTCGACATAGAAGCTTGGGAAGGACATGGAGAATGGGATTTGTCTAGAACTGGTGATGGAACTGATGGAGTCTGGTGGCATTGCAGACTGTGGAAGTGAGCTGACTGCAGAAATTAAAGCTAGGATCGAAGGTTTGGTTTCAATGGGCAACAGGGAGCAGTAGTGATGGAGTTTTGTGATTGTTTGGCAGTGAATTGGTTCGAATCTGTGTAGGGTTTGAATCAGATTTGTATTTGGCAGAGAATGATGTTGATGTTCTCAAATGAACAGGAAGGATGGGTATTTACAGGATTTGAAGATTGAGATGATTTTGGGTCTGGTATTGCAGGTTGTGTTTGAGTGGAATGTGTGGGTTGATTATGTATGGAATTACAGGGATAAATGAGCTGGAGTCTTAAGCTTGAGATGATTGCCAATGAATAATTGCAGGGGTGTTGGTTCATGACTGAGATGAAGTTTGGTTGCAGTTCAAGCTGCAGGTTAAGCTGTTGCTGTTGCAGTTAATGATCAAGGAGGAAGCTGAGAGGCAGCAGCTAGTTATGGAGATTGTAGGAAACTGCAGGAGCAGCAAGGTGTTGGTGTTGGTTGTGCGCAAGCAAGAGCAGGTGCTGGTGGTTGAATGGAGGAGCTGGCAGTTCAGGTCAGGTGCTGTGCAGTGGGTATGTGTAGCTGATTGCAGAAGACTGATCGAGTGCTAGTGCTATTGAACCTGTGGAGTTGAGAAGATTGCATTATAGGGAAGAACTCGAGCAACTGAAAGTATGGCCTGAGATAGTTTCGAAACTGCAGAAGCGGTGCGAGAATGCAGTGAAAATGGTGATGCTGTGACTGGTATGAGCTGGAACTGGAGGCTTAAGATGGATGAGAGGTTGCAGTTGAGCTGAGTTGCAGCTGAAGTTCTGATGCCGAGGAAACGACAAGGAGCTGCTGTAATGGGTCTGAGAAGGAATCAGAAGTGGCTCATGGCAGTGGTATTGCAGCTGGAGTTGAAGATGTACACAGGTGGTACTGGAGCTGCTGTCATATGCTGCACTGGGATTAATGGTTATGGTGCAGCTGAGTTATGGTGGTAAGAATGTTGCAGTTCAAGAAGAGCAGAATGAGCTACAGCGAATGTGTTGATCTGGTTTATATGAGAATGTGGTTGTGGAACTGAAGCTTATATGGATGGATGAGCTGGTATTGCAGGGACGAAGAATTACAAGGTTAGTGAGTTAGCTGGTGGTGCTAGAGCTGAATGCCTTGTCAGTTTCACAAGACTGACGGGCTTAGTGATCTACATGGGCCTGTATTGCCTGGGCCGTGGCTGCTAGTGAGCTGGGAGTGGTCAAGCTTGGTCGAGATTTTTAAGTCTTATCTTAGGAAAGCGAATACACACGGGAGGGAAGGTTATATAAACTCTCTAGGGTCCTATTCTAGGATTATCATCTTTTGCTTCTACTTTTGTTTTAGGGTTTACAACATGTCTCATCTTTATTTTTGTTATGAACTCCATGAGCATGAGCTAGTTTTATCACTGGTTAAGGAATAAATCGGATTTCCAAGCATGAGTTTTGTTCAATAAATTAGTTTTGTCTCCATACTTTGTCGCTTATGATTCACTCTTAATATTATTACATGATTTGAATGCTTGTTTAGTCGAGTCTAGAATTGATTAAGTTTGTTTTCATCTTTATTGCTAGATTAGGATTTATTATACGCAAAAGTGATAGATTCCTGATTACAAGTAGCATAGTTGTGATTATTGCTTGTAGTGATATATCCTAGTAGTCACAAGTGAGTCATAACCTTTGTTAAATCGGATTAGTGCTTTTACACGTTCGGTTACTTTGATTGGCCTGATTTCATAGAACTTAATGCATCTAGGGAATTAAACTTGATTAGTGCTTTTACACGTTAGGTTGTTCTCTTAGGTAGAATTCATATACGCATCTTTTAATGTGTTTGTTGATGACAAGAGGAAATTAGCGGGATATTCTTGCGATCAAGGTATCCTAAGGCTTTTGATTAAGTTGAGATTAAATATCAATTCTACTTATTGTGAAAAAGCATGTTTGTGAATGAAGATGAATCCTTAACTAATATCTCTTATACTTGATTTGCTTGTTTATTTCTTCATTTGCTTTTATTTTATTTTTAGTTCAATCCTGTTATAGGGGTGGAAGATTTTATTAGAGGGGCGGAAGCTAATAGGAAAAAAAGGATCATTACATGGTAATTTCAAGTGCCCCTTATCAAAAAAAAAACTGAAAATGACTAATTAACCCTTACATAGTTTAGTGTTGATAATCTAGTTTAGTGTTAATGATTAATTTTCACTTATATTAACTCTAAATCAAAACAAAATCAGATTTTTTAATTTTTTAAAAAAAAAGTTTAGAGGAAAAGAAAAGAAAAACTTTTGTGATATTTGTGAAACCCTAGGTTTTGATTCACTCAACCAAAATGAGTGATTCCAGTGACAAATTTGAGATGGCTGAATCTCTATATGATAGAGAAAACAAATACTACATACCTCTTGATGGAGATCCGGATATGGAGTATTTGTTAGATGGTAGAGATGTTTTAACCCAAAATGAAGGTCAATATCAATCAATTGAAGAAATCAACCAAGAAAGTGAAGAACCATAGCCTGAAATTTACAAGGTATACTTCTAAATCAATCAAAACTTTTAAAATTTCAGAAGAACTTACGGTTGGAATTTAGCTCGTGACCAACCGTAACTCATAGTTACTGTTCGAAAAGTATCGAATACCAACCGTAACTGGTTCAATTTGGGGAAAACCCAATCGTAATACCAGTTACGGTTGATTAGTCGTTCAGTCGTTACCAACCGTAACTCATAGTTACGGTGAGCATGCTTATTTACGGTTTGAAACATGACATCATATAGCAACCGTAACAAATTCCGGTTGGTAACTAATGAATTGAGACCAACCGTAATTGACTTACGGTTGGTATTTCCACTTATTTTTTGAACCGTAAGTTATTGTTTGATAAATTGCTAAGACACAGGATGGTCTACGGTTGATAATGTTGTTTGAGTTACAAACCGTAAGTCAATTACGGTTGATAAATGTGATGCAAATACAAACCGTAAAAATTTTTTTGAAACATTACGGTTCGTAATTCAAGTATCGACACCAACCGTAAGTCTATTTACGGTTGCAAATAAAATTCGTAACTGAACATATTTTCTCAAAACTAAGAACTTACGGTTGGTATTTGAGTTACTACCAACCGTAACTCACATGCAACACAGAAATTTCAATTTCAATTTTGTTCCAAAACCCTAATTTTTGATACAAAACTAACTTAAATCAAACACAATAAACTAAACCCTAACTGGGTTTTTCGAAACATATCTCAAATAAGTCATTCCAGTTGATTTTGACGGTTGAGGAGTTTCAAATTGATGTTCTTGACCTATTGGAGGATGTGGTTGATTAGAACGGCTACAATCTTCGTAAACCTTCTTCTTCGGCATCTCTAATATAGTTTTCAATCAAGGATTATCAATTTTTCAAATCGCCGATTAATCGAGGACAATGAAAATTTCAGTTTTAATGGAGGTTACGGTTCATGGGAGGAGGAGAAGAGAAGATGAAGATGAAAAAAAAAAACTGTTTTGATTTTTTCTGATTCATTAGGTTTAAAAATAGGGGAGGACAATTCAGTGTTTTCAACCAAAAAAGAAAGGGTAAATTAGTCCATTTAAGGTGAAAAGGGTAATCTAGTCAATTTACACCCCCTATAGAACATCCCCTAACCAACTAGAGGGACATTATTATCACACTTCCGCCCCTCTAATAAAACCCTCCGCCCCTATAACAGGATTGTTTTAGTTTCATAAAATCAGAAAACCCCCCTTTGTTTTATATAGGAAACTGAAACATATTGACAACCTAGTCCTCTTTGTGGGAACGATCCTTTCTTGCCCTTGCTATATTATATATTTTGAGTAGTAAGAAAGTGTAATTTATTTTTGACGCCTACGACAGCGATCAGCTGGATGTTTTGAGGATATCTAGCTTGTGTAAAATGTTAGATACGATTTGGACGGGTCAACCAGGGTATGAAATTGTTTATCCATGGGTGGATTGGCTACAGAATTCATCTCTCTCCTACTTAGAGTTTGATAATTGATTACCGCTGGCTTCATCTGAAAAGGCGGATAATGTTGGAGATAGACGTGCCATTTCAGAAAGTGTCTCTCCAGATGTAGACATACATTCACTATTAAACTATAATAACGACAAATACAATGAGAAATTCTGCCAAAGCCTACATGAATGCTGCATTTGTGTAAGTGAATGTGCAGGTATCTCAAATTTGTACTCCATATTCTAGCTTTGTTATGCACAACTTTACCATTTGAGTGTATAATCCAGTATTTTGTGTTGCACTGAATTGGTGTGATGTATCTCCTTTTAACAGGCACCAAGTTTGTAAGATTGCCGTGTAAGCATTTCTTCTGTCGCAACTGCATGGAAACATATTCAACCATGCACGCAAAGGAAAGCATGGCAATACTGTGTCCGCAGATAAAATGCGAGGAACTAGTTCCACCTGGTTTGGTTAAAAGCTTGCTTGGGGATGAAAATTTTGAACAATGGGAGTCACTATTGTTTCATAAGACACTTGATTCAATGTCTGATATAGTCTATTGCCCTAGATGTGAAATGGCTTGTCTAGAGGATGAGGACCACCTTGCCCAATGTCCCAAGTGCTTCTTTACCTTTTGTGTTCTTTGTAGAGATCGACTTCATATTGGAGTTCAATGCATGACATCAGAAGAGAAACTCAAGATCTTGCAAGTAATATATATCTTAATTCAGAATATGTCTATTTCTAAGTTTGCTTGATTTTCTGAAGTTATGAAAAGATCTCATATGTTCTATTATTATCTGTGCAGAATCGTCAGCTCGTAATGAAAACCCAACAAAAGACTCAACCAGTAATGAAAACTCAACAAATGACTCAGCCGGTAACGAAAACTCCAGAAATGACGAAGCAACAACGTAAAGAGCTTGACATGATAAATCAGCTTCTTAATGCGGACGAAATAGATCGTATTGCTAAGCTATGCCCTAAATGCTCTGCACCAATCACGCGCAGTGAAGGTTGTAACCACATGCGTTGCATGAAATGTTGGCAGCATTTCTGTTACAAATGTGGCGGGAAATATGAAAGAGGTCCTAAATATCTCTGCAACAATAATTGTCCCCTTTTCGACTATGACCATCAGAAGCGCCAGGCTGAACGGTTGCGCCAGGAGCGTGAACGGGAAGCCCGGATGAGACAAACAACAGGCAGTAATGTTGCTTAAGGAGCAGCAGATATATACTACATCAGAGACTAGTTGAAGATCCAGCAAATCATGCTCACTCATGTCCAAATTGTCATCAAATAAATGCAAAGGTGAGGGAAATTAATTTTTTTGCATTTTGCAAATAAAATGACTGATATATAAGAAAATCCAGTAATGTATTTGAAAGGTGGAATTCTTTATGAAAGGTAGTATGATATTCCTGGATAAGCGCTACACTGATATTATTATTTTGTTGCAAATGAAACAGGTACAGAATAACAATCACATATTCTTCCGATCTTGCGAAAAGCATTATTGCTACTTGTGCCGAAAGATTGTTAAACAAAGCTCCCAACACTACGGACCCAAGGGTTGCAAACAACACTCAGCTGGATGAAGTTTGGAAATATCTAAAACTAAAATTAATTTTGTCAGTATCAAGATATTTATGTATCCATGCCCTAAGTAGTTGATACTAATTCATATGGGTTTTTGGCTTAGGCATAAAAAGTAAGGCATGCATAGTCATCATTTCAGAACATTCAATTCATTCAGTCTCAACCACTTTCTTCTTTTTTGCCTATGAATTGTACATTTATGGTATCAAAACGTTAATATTGTACATAACCAATTCCGACCGACTGGAGAATACATGATGATGTGATGGTCTACGTGCAGAGTTTTACAAAGGCGGCAAAACCTTCTATTAAGTGACTTGTCACGAGTGGTGAACCAAGTAAAAAGCACATAGAAAAAATAGCTTGACAATGTTCGAAAATAGAAAAGAAAAATAAATTGACTTTTAGGATCCAAGTTACTCCTTCAGAAGAACCTTGAAAGTTGGAACAGAAATAAACGAATCTATCGTTTAGAACCAGGATTTACACAGCTTAGAAAATTGGGGACTCATAATCTCTCTTAGCAGCTATGAAATTAACTTATTGAATCACTCATTTATTATGAGTTGGGCTGATCAAATGGACAAAGAGGAAGAAGAAAAAAGACAGAATTTAGCCAAGAGTCTGGCTAAGAAGAAGAAAATAGATGCAGCTAAGGCTTCCACTGCCGAGAATGCATTGGAGAAAGGATTCTTAAATCCTAAGGCTTCAACTAAAAGTTCTAATTCTAAGTGACTAGAAGTCCGCACGTGTCTATGCACGTGCATACAGACTGTTCCAACCAAAAGCACGTGTACTGGGGTCCTCTCTAATTCTAAACAGAAAATTTTATTCACAAACAACCGAAATTACTAATAAACCCTCATTTTATTTTTAGGATATTTATTGCTTAGGTAAGATGTGGGGGTAAAATGGTCAAACGAAAATTGCAGCTTCAAGACCACTGTAGTAAGGGGAGTTCCCTTTATAGATAGTATAGATAGATATTTTTGAGTTTGTAGCGGTTTTAATTTTGATGTTATGTATTTAGTTTCCAATCTCTAGAGGTTAAAACTCTAGTAATCGTTGTAATTAGGCCGACCGAGCGAAGCGAGGGAGGATTCTATATATGGTGACTTTGTGTCAAATGGGACATGACTTTTTTTTCTCCAATTTGACAAAAAAAATTGGATTTGGTGTCATACCCTCGGAATTTCCAAACTATCCTTCAACATGAGAGGTATCATCTTAACTTATCAAGGTTATATCTGTAAAATGGGCAACCAAAGGATCTGGGATCGAAACCGAGTGAACCCACAATTTCACATTTATTTTTTATTTTTTTTCCTTCTCCTCCTCTTCGTTCACTTTTCTCTGTAGAAAGTAATGAAACCCAAACTTAAATTCTGAAAGAGGCGATACTAAGAAAAATTGTAATTTGTGATCAAATCTTCGTTTCAAACAATCTCCAACAATTTTTGATTTCGAATTTAGGGTACAAGGTTTTGGTTTGATTAAATCACTTTATTTTGTAGGGAGAAGTTGATGGAGATCGAGATTTGATTAAATCACTTTATTGTTTCTCGAGAATCTGGATCGAGAAATACAGGGAGAAGATGATGGAGATCGAGATTCGGAGATCGAGATTCGGAGATCGAATCAGTTTAGTGGTGAATTTGTTGTGATTCAACTGGTATTGGGTTTTAATTCGAGTTTTGGAGAGCAGGTTGAAAAGGGTATGAGCTGAATTAGGGTTCTACAGGGTATGATTTTTGTTGTTGTTTTTTATTGTTGTAGCCATTATTGGTGTTGAAATTCATCCTTTGGAATTCCATACTAACTGTGGACCTATTAGGTTTTACTGTTGGGATACTACTGGACAGGAGAAATTAGGTGGGCTTAGAGATGGATATTAGTGAGTTTTCAATTCAAAAATCTTTCATTTTGCTTTTATTTGTGTTTTGTTTGTTACAATGATCATGATGTTTTACAGTTATATTAGATGTGGAATGTCTCATGTAACTTTCAGTAGTTTAATTATTTCATTTAGACTTAGCTTCTGAGATTGTAATGGACCTCCATGTTTTGCATTGAAGCAGCTGTTTAGGTATGAACTTGTGTCTATAGCATGATGGTTAAGGTTAATGTCTAAATGCTGTTTCTTTGGACTAAGTTTGAGCATGCAAGCATCTATTTTTGACAAGAACCAACATTGCTTGGATATAATTTATTTGCAACTCTTACTAAAGATTTCACTGTGTAATTTGAACTGTTATAGAGTTGTTGTTTTGTTCCCCTAGTATGAAACTAGGCTTCTGCAATTAAGCTACTGCAACAGTTAAATATCCAGTTGTCAATTATAATTTCGAGCTGTTATTTGTAATTCTTTTGTTTCTTTCTCTATTTCTCATCTGTTGAGATGTGATCTCAACTAAAGATTTGCTAGTGAGCATTGTATGTAAACCAGTGTGTTTCTGCAGTTTGAGTTAGGATTTTATTGTATCTAGATTTTCGTCGGCAATCTTTTGCCTTTTCAGTACTTAAATTGTTGAATCTTTCTGTTTCATGTAGTATCCATGGACAGTGTGCTATAATTATGTTTGACGTTACTGCCTATTTGACCTACAAGAATGTCCCTACATGACACAAAGACCTCTGCAGGTTTGTTCTGTTGTTAAGTTGTTGTTTGGTTTCGAGTATATATGTTTTCAGATGTCAGATGCTAATGCAGTTAAATTTTCATGTGTATGTTTAGGGTGTGTGAAAATATCCCTATTGTTCTTTGTGGAAACAAGGTTGATGTCAAGAACAGGCAAGTGAAAGCAAAGCAAGTTACTTTCCACAGGAAGAAGAATCTGCAGTACTATGAGATTTCTGCAAAGAGTAACGACAACTTTGAGAAGCCTTTCTTGTATCTCGCCAGGAAGAAGCATCTGCAGTACTATGAGATTTCTGCAAAGAGTAACTACAACTTTGAGAAGCCTTTCTTGTATCTCGCTAGGAAGCTTGCAGGGTACTATTAACAACTATAAACCTCCTTTTACTGCTCTCTTAAGTTTTGCTTCTCTAGTTTATTGTGATGTTACTAATTCATTGTGCAATGCAGTGATGCAATCTCCACTTTGTTGAGTCACCTGCACTTGCTCTCGCAGAGGTTTCAATTGATATGGAGGCACAACAGAAGTGAGTTTCCTAGCATATTCATGATTTTTCCCTAGTTGGACTGATCTTTTTATTGGCCTATATTTCACAGCTTTCCTATGCAAAGTCTCATAGCTAAACCTGAAAACTCTTTTTTTTTTTAGGCACGAACAAGAATTGGCCCAAGCTGCAAATCAGCCCCTTCCTGATGATGATGACGATGCTTTTGACTAAGTTTTTACCACGTGTTCCCTTTCCCCCCTTGTTGTTGACCCAGTGATTGCAGGGATGTGTTGAGCTATTTTTTTCTTTTTCAGCGATATGGGGGTTTGTTATTGTCTACTGGGTCAGAACAATATGAGAACTGCTTCTTCTTTCTTCATCCATGTTCAAACTAGTATCTTTTATAATGGGATGGAATTGTTTGTTCCGTTCCTGACTTCAGCTTTATTTGTTATCATCCTCCTTCATAGTTGCAGTTGCAACTCGAGCTTTATTGTTGGTACTCAGTTCTCAGGCTGAGCCTAGTACTTTTGATGTTGTTTTAGGGCTCTCCTTGGGAGAGTTGTTTTAATCTTAATCAATGAAGGTGATACACACAATCCATATTGGAAGATAAAAGAAGCATTTTCCTGAAGAAAAATGCACATAAACATAACAGAATCAAGTCCTGGAGATCTCTCATCAGCTTACTTGCAAGGAAAGGCTGTTCCGCAGAATACAATAAAAGCCAAGTACGCAAAAAAAAAAAAAAAAAAAAAAAAAAAAAAGACCTACTCCATGGCTGATTTACAGAAAGCAACAAAATAGGGAGGCAGAACCTTAAGTAAGATGTGAAACTTGAAGGATTAAACACTTTGTTTGATGGTATAAATATACATGAGAGTGTTGCATGTCATCTGCTATTCCTAATGCTCTTTTCTCCATCGGACTGAAAGCAGAAGCCAATGATGCGGGTTCAATTCCTTCCTTAAATGATAATTCAAGTAGCAAAAAATATATTCTTCTCAAGGCTAGATGCGAGTGATGAATGATGATCCGATTAAATACAAAAACATTTAACATGCTAAAGCTGGCAGCAAACTACCATTTCCTCAAATAGTCAAGCATTTATCACAGGACCAAATTAAGACCAAAAATAAATAGCATAGCTCTGAATGATACTTTGTGGTATATTCTAGCACCGGATTTTGGTGACTTAATAATTTCTTCAAAGACACTAGCATCATGAAAAACTTAGTGTAATAAGTTGGAGAATAAACAATCTGCTGCAAGCCTGAAATACACAATCAAGGACCCTAACAAAAAGAAAATGAAGCAACAAAGGGTCGAGAAACAAAGCCTTGCAAGAACTGACTTAGAAGAACATATGTGGTCCGATCACATGTAAACTCTGGAACAAGATGATCTGAATGGTACGAAAGAGATGAATTTTTTACAATGCACCCGTGTTATCAAACCATTATAGCACAACAAGATCCTAATGCCAAAACATTTGTTCTGAGGTGAAAAACAACACTGTCTAGTCACTCTAGTTCCTTCTGAGCTCAATAGTTGTCAACTCGTTGCACAGTTTCAATAACAAGTGTTATGGGCTACCTATATTTGTTGCTTGAGAGGACGTAAACTGCCCAGATATGCATCATTGTTTTGCATTCTTGAAAAAACAGTTAACATATGACTCTCCAATGGCAATTCGGGCAAGGTTCTGTTTCTAATATATCATCATGAAGGAAAAGACAATTCGACAATCTGTAATTAAACTTGAATGCCTTCAGTTTGAATCTTGATAGATAAAATGAAGAATAGATGCAGTCACGAGTCATGTGGACAAACTTACCTCTTTATTAATGCAATCTTGCACTGGCCACTTT
>JAJJMB010017752.1:2556884-2600658 GCA_023531105.1 Papaver atlanticum | reverse complement strand
AAGAAGATCTTGAGAACACCACGAGTCTCTTCATAAATCAAACCACTGATACGCTTGACTCCACCTCTTCTTGCTAATCTTCTGATAGCTGGTTTAGTAATTCCCTGGATATTATCTCTCAACACCTTCCTGTGCCTCTTTGCTCCTCCCTTTCCCAAACCCTTCCCTCCTTTTCCTCATCCTGACATTTTTTCTCTCTCAGAAATTTCTCTGCTGTAAATGTTTTGACCGATTTTTGAAGGTTGTGTTTACTGCTGTACTCGTTAGATTAGAAATACTCGAATCTGATTGGTTGATATAATGTTGTTCGGATTGAGAAAAGAATTAGATAGGTATGAGAAAGTAGGAGACTGTTGACCATTAGATTTCGATCCGTGCCTTATGTTTTGTCTAGAGTTGGTTCGTTGGATTAAGAAATGGTTTTGAGAACGTCCACTATGCTTTTTGGCAGATTGCTGAAAAATAGTTACTGCAAGGGCAGATCCAGTTTAGAGCAAGGGTATATGCACTTGCTAGTTGCTACCCTTGCTCATTGGGTTTCCAAACTTGATTTTTCCTTGGAGCTAGTACAGTGAAACTTAGATAATTTTATAGTTTTGGGATTGCTAAATTCTATTAATATCATATTTAAATTTAAGTTTCAAAAATAAAGTATCTTATGTGTGTAGATGTATATACTTTGATGTTAAAAATTAGAACAATAAAAAAAGCGACATAATAAAATCACTCAAGATCTTTTCGAGAAACTACAAAAACATAAAAACAAAGTCCAATGTTATATAAATATGAATAAGAAACAAATAATTTTGGATTCTTTTTTTAATAAAGTATCATAATTAAAAACTAATTGGGCCCTATTATATATTAGTTGGGCCCTATTGGAAACTTAAAACTTTTATTAGTTTAGCACACTGGCCTAAGTCTGAAAAATTATTATGTTAGCGAAGTTATTAACTTATTAATAAGAAATGTGCATTCTTCTTATGTACCTGCACAACCAAACTTGACTCCAACTTATGATCGATCACGCGCAGAACGAACTATGTTAACAATGGATGATCACAAGTCAACGTCAGATATAAAGACAGATCTGAACTACCGCTAATATCTTGATCTAGTTTGAGTGGCCTTATGTCAGAAGAGAAGGCTTTCAAAAATAATCAAACTAGGTGCAATCAAGAGTTAACAACTGTTAGTCAATCAAATCAATAATCGAAAACTAAAATAACAATGCAATTCTAGTTTCCCACCAATGGTTCTAGACTCTTCTTGATCACAAATAAGTCTTTAAACTAGCGTACGTAAGAAATTTCGCTTAATTAGGTTACTCTCCTTTCTAAAATAGTATTATGAAAAATACTATTAGTCGGCTATAACAGTGACTACAAAGATGAAGTGCATATCTCATGATAAGTTTGTAAGAAGAACAAACTTCACAACGTATAACCAAGGTAGTTTAGACACCAAGGAATTTCCATAACCGAAAATATTCCCAAGATATGCAATAAAGCACCTAAATTCGGTTTTGTGTATAACTGAAATTCCTCTTGGACAACTCAGTATTAGCTAGCACTTAACTAATATATCTTTCCAAAGATGTGTTTTGCTTGCTGGTAAAACAAAACATATACATTCGAAAATCTCAAAAAGATTCTCAAACATTTCGGTTTAGGATCTCACCTTGAGTATCAAGGAATATCTTTAAACAATAAAATATAAGATTTATGCACATGTTCAAACGACTCGTTATGTCAACATCTTGAACTTTCCTAATTAGTAAAGCTAATTTCCAAAATAACACAAACCCTGAAGTATTCGTGACTATAGAAATCGGTTTTGCATATTGGATCGGTTTCACCATGACTCCAAATTAGGTAGGGATCAGTTCTACCTTGACTCCCAACATAGGTAGGGATCGGTTCTACCTTGATTCCCTATATAGGTTAGGATCAGTCCAACCTTAGATCTTCAATGAAAACCGGACCATTAATCTTATTTATTTATTTCAACTACGAAACAAGTCCGTAAGTTTACTTCCTTAAACTCATATAGTTAAACATTGTTTTTTAGGTATAAAACCAAACCTAAGTTCACTACACAATCTAGTAACAACTTATAAAGATTATGTCTATGTAGCAATTACGAAGTTTGAAAGATAAGCATTATACTTCGTAAATCATTATACCTGAGTTGTAAAATAACTTGTATATTCTTCTTTGACACTTTGATCATAATAAGATGATCAATCTAAACGACTTGAAAGCAACGATATAGAAATGAAAACAATTCAAATCTTTTATTATTAACCTCAAGTAGAAGGATGATGTCGATACGTCTTCAAAATCTTCAGGTATTCAGAATAAGACTTGTATGTCTCAACATTTATAGACTTCCTGGTCTAACCTAATGAAGTTGACTCTAGTAGTTCTAATCAAGCGACTCTTGAGTACTGCCAAGCAAAAAACTAAGTAACGAACATTTAAAACCAGTATATTGTGCTCCCTCATCAAAATGTAGGGTGCTTAAAATATGTTATTATACGTTCCTACAAATGTTAGGTCAACGCAATACCATAAAAGAATTGCTTTCAAAGCTTGCATCTAGAAGAAATAGTGTACTTGAATTGTGTCTAGCCGGAAAATGATACAAATCAACAAGGAGCTTATATTGCATTATCGAAAGGAATGTGGTTTATATCTTTATTAAAGAGTAAGTTGTAGCGATAACCCAACCTCTAGCGATTGGAGATCCCGTGGTCTAGGTTGAAAAGGACAAACTAAGATGTGAACTACTCACCAGATAACACTAAAAGATATTCTCTCTTTTCCATTCCTATGATAAGATCCAGTATTGCTTGTTAAGTAAAATGTTGATAATTTCTCCAAATGATTCTTATAGCTTATAGCATAACTAAGAAAAGTATATCAGGATACTTTCAGATAGGAGATCACCTATATGAGTGAGAAGTGGGGCCGCTTCTATGATAACCATAAGGCTAACTTAATCTAGAGCGCTCGAATATCAAACACGTTCGGGCTCGAATTGAGCACAACCAAGAATCTGACGATTATAAGAAAATATAATGTGTAAGATTTATTATATCGATTTACGTCATCGATTGATAATTTAGGATACCGGGTTCACTGATTGGCTAGTAAATCCGATAAATTATCACTAGGTCTGGTTCAAAGCCAAAAGCTACCATATACCGATGCATTATTCTGGTTGTGCTCTTAAAAGTTTGCAAATTTGTTGCGTCAGTATTTCACTCATGTGGGAAATTGTTGGAATTTTTAGTCACAAATTATTATATGCGTGAAAATTATTTTCAATATTTAAACTCAAGAAGTGTGTTTTTGGTCATGTTTTTTCACCCATAAGACACCTTGTAAATAGGTGTTATGGAGAGTTATGGATGAAGAGACACCTTGTAGAGTCGTAAATTACTCTATAAATACCAATATCTTATCTTAAATTTGAATAATCTTTTTCACAAGTCTTGAAAAAGAAAGTGTGTCAAGAATTTTCATAGAGTTTGATTCGTGTCTAACAGTGCAGTTATCCCCGGCCGAGTTGTATTGTAGAGCTCTTGCTACAAGGCGTGATCGTTGTATCTTGGAAGACTACGTTCGTAAATTTGTCAGCACCGTAATGCGGGAATGTATTAATTTTTAAGGAGGATAAAAAAACTCGCATTTGTTAATGAATTTGATTAAAATTCTAACTTTTACCTTGTTAATTTTTTATTTGCTGCATGGTACTGATTTTTCCAAAAAAAACGAAACCGGATTATATTTTCCAACAAAATTGTATACATTGTAAGAGACCAAGAATTCAATTATTATCAAAGAAAATTGATTTAGAAATCTTAAAGAAATAGTCCAAAATTCAGAGTTGCAATAACAACGAAACATAAACCCTTTTAATATCACGACAAAGTTCGACAATATCAATTAAGTTCCAATGGTATTGTCTAAAAATAAAAGAAAATAAGTTATAACGGTGGAAAATTTTGGGGTTTTGGTTGGTTGAAGAAGAAGAGAGGGTCATGGATTATGATAGAGAGTGTAAAACCAATTTCTGGGAGCTATGTGAATCGGACAGAAAAACGAGTCAACTCAATTTTCATAATTTTTTCAAAATTCTTCCTTATTTGCTAATTTCATGATCTAATCTTGTTCTGTTAGCGTTTTCAAATACTTAGAAATGGATATTTTTCGTAGTTGTTAGTAGATGTTGTGTTAGGTTTATTTTCTGAGTTTATCTTCTCTGGTAAAAGTGATCTAAAACTTTCTTTGTCTTTCCCTGGACTCTCAAAATTCTTTGTTGAATCTTATGTTGATCATTTTAGTTTCCAAATTTAGCTAATGTCATTTTAAATCTCCTCTGCAGATTTCCAGGATGATTCACCTGTGTAGTCACCAATAGTGGTTGATCTTCCAGAAGTTCTTTACTTCTTCTGATTGTTGTCGCAGTAGTGATTGTTGTATCAACATTGGTGTTGTGCTACTTCCCTATATATCTCATTTTGTTGGTGTATCAAAAGTCGTTTGAATCCATTCATCACATTTTTCAGTATTGGCTCATCTGGTTCGAATCAAATATATTGGTTCTTTTTAAAATTCTCATGAACAACATTAGACTCATAATGTGTACTTAGTGTTTCCAGCGACTTAACCCAATCACTTTGTTTGACCATAATTATAACAATACAATTAGGAATTTCTCCCTTCTCTTCAAATTTCACATTTTAGTCAAACCCAATTACTCCATATAAAAAGTATGGCAATAATCGATTTCCTTATTTTTGGAAACAAACTGATTCTATTTATATTATATCCTTTTTATAATCCCATACAATATTCTCTTAATTTTTGCAACCCTAATGCTCAATCCTTAATGTGAGTCCTACAATTTGTCTAGAAAAATTAATTGGAAGATGGATGTAAGAGAAGGCAATCAGGTTGAAAAGCTATTATAAAAAATGAAATCAACCAGTTAGGGATCTAGCTCATCTAGACCAATAAGAAGAGCAATTACAACTATTGAAGTTATGAACGAATCAGCGAAAGAATTGTCTCAAAGTTTGGTTGGAAAAATTATATCAAAACCACCACTTGATCATGATGATGTCAAGAAAGAGATAATTATCCGTTGAGGAAACTATGGAAGACTATAGATCATATCTAAAGGAAAAAATATTTTTATCATCAAGTTTCGAACTGAAAAGTCCTGTAATAATGTGTTGCATAAAACCCCTTGGTATATTTTAGGATGCTTGTTTTGCATTCAAAAATATAAACCAAATATATCAATCTTGGAGCACGAGTTTACCAAGCAAACTTGGTACGTCAAGTTGAGAAACCTTAAGAAGATACTCTTAACTGAGCAACTAGTAAATGATATCTGTAAATATATTGGAAAGATCCAAAAAGGAAAAGATGCTTCCAAGAGGCCATGTAACAGACACAATCTATGTGGAAATCAATCTCAAGGAACCATTAAGAAGGGAGGATGGCTTGATACTGCAGCAAGAGATCGAGTTTGAGTAATCTATCACTTTGAAATGCAACCTACAATGTCTGCAAGGATTGATGGGTGGTTGACCATGTCGATGTAAGAGGATTGCACAAAAGTTGAAGGTCGAAGAAATGAATGAGGAAACATATCTCGCATATAGTCAAACTTGAAAATGCGGGGGTATAACAACCACACCCAACAATTCGTTTGGCAATCTGAGAGGACTTACTCCAATATACTTTCTCGAGAATCGACTAGACAGTTAGACTCAATCTAGAGAAAAGTATATACTAGAGTTTAATATCTCTGTTTCACAATGTAATCAGCAAATCAAACAGATAGAAATCCGCGAGCCTGATTATTATGTGAAACAACTTGAACGGTACCAAAGACCAATGTTCAAGTGTCAATAAATTTAAATCAACAACCAAAGGTTGGATTATCTAATTGATTGATCTTAACGCACAACCTGTGATATTTCAATTATATAACAAAATATAATGCGGAAAAGAAATAACACAGACACCATAATTTTGTTAACGAGGAAAACCGTAAATGCAGAAAAACCCCGGGACCTAGTCCAGTTTGAACACCACACTGTATTAAGCCGCTACAGACTCTAGCCTACTACCAATGAACTTCAGACTAGACTGTAGTTCTCACACTAATTTAAGGTACAGTTGCGTTCCTTACGTCTCTGATACCAGCATGATACTACACACTTGATTTCCTTAGATGATCTCACCCAAAACTAAGAGTTGCTACGACCCAAAGTCGAAGACTTGATAAACAAATATGTCTCACACAGAAAAGTCTATTGGAATAGATAAATCTGTCTCCCACAGAAATACCTATGAGTTTTTGTTCCGTCTTTTGATAAATCAAGGTGAACAGGAACCAATTGATAAACCGTACTTATATTCCCGAAGAAAAGCCTAGTATTATCAATCACCTCACAATAATCTAAATCGTATGATAGAGAAACTAGATATTGTGGAATCACAAACGATGAGACGAAGGTGTTTGTGATTACTTTTTATCATGCCTATCGAAGATTAAATCTCGAGCAAATCTTAGAGAAGATAGTACTCAATCACGATAGAAAACAACAAGATCAGAACACACAACTACAAAGAAAATAGTTGGGTTTGGCTTCACAATCCCAATGAAGTCTTTGAAGTCGTTAACCTACAAGGTCTCGATATAAACCTAAGGTTAAAGGAGAATCGACTCTAGTTGATGCAACTAGTAACACACAGGAGGTGTGGGGATTAGGTTTCCCAGTTGCTAGAGTTCTCCTTTATATAGTTTTCAAATCAGGGTTTGCAATCCAAGTTACCTTGGTAACAAAGCATTCAATATTCACCGTTAGATGAAAAACCTTATTCAACTAAGCTAATATCTTTCAACCGTTAGATCGAACTTAGCTTGTTATACACAAATGAAATGTACCGTCATTTAGGTTTATGTAACCGTACCCAAACGTGTACATCATGTTGGCTCAACAATACTTAACCGAAGTTAGCCATAAGATTACTCTCATATCAACCTTATTCATCTTAACCATAACTAGTTCAAATGACTCAAATGAAACTAGTTAAAGAGCCGTTCAATTGTTATATTCTCATAGAAGTATACAAGAACACAATTGAAACAAAATCGGTTTGATTCACTTGAATCAATTCATGAACATTATAGCCACGGTTTGCAAAGATTGCATTCCTTATTTTTATAAATGTTTAAGTTCATGTACAACCGATTTTAGAAAGTAACCAACTCAAGTATGCAAACGGTACGCATACTTAAGTAGTCGAACCGAGTTTAGTTACGCCAATACGCGTACGGGTGCGCATACCAATTCACACTTCCAAACTCCAGCAGAAATTCACGGACTTGAGACTTCCGCCAGTATGCGTACGGGTACGCATACTTTCCCAAACATCCAACAACCGCCAGTACGCGTACGGGTACGCATACTTCAGGCTCCCGGTTTTGGACTTATACACAAATATGAGAACACACTATGTTTATATCCAAACATGGTTACTTGATTCTAAACTCTTTATTTCAATCATTGAAACTTTCTTAAAGGATGACAATAGCCGTTTTCACACACTATTAGCATCAAAGAAATTTTTAAGATATTGTAATAATCATAACGAAGCATTCCAAGTCTACACCAAATGATTGTATCACACAAACCATGTAAGATGTTACTCGGTAATTTTCACATGATCATATTCTGACATTCGTCAAGAATATAAGATGAACTTGGTCGAAGCGAAAGCTTGCCAACACATATTTTGAGAAATATGTAAGCGAGATAAACTCAGCTCGAAATCTCAAATGTGTATAATAGAAAACTATATCGTAATGCGACTTATGTCTCAATATAGGAGATAAAGTAGAAATAGACTTTCCAAGTGATAGATGAGTTTCAGTCTCCACATACTTTTTATTGATGAAGTTCCACAAGCTCCCCTCAATAGTTCTTTGTTTTCAAATGATGAACGCCGTGAAGTCTAATGCTCAACTACACAATCTATGTCCTAGTCCGAGACATCTATAAATAGGCTAGAAATCAAGACTTATAGTTTTGATCACTAACATTGACAAACATGCTTGAGATAGCAACGCATGCGAGTTCGACCGAGCAGTGCTCTAACAAAACTGAAGAAGGGCATGCCTTCTTGGCTGCCTATATGAAGAATATATGAGGAGGATGTAGATGATGAGCAATTCTGCTTCAATGATAATGTAGATGATAAGCAAAAAACTGAATTAGATGAAGAATATATGTGAAATACTAAGCGAGCTAGGGAGAAGATGTCTGATTCTCATGGTAGTTACAAAAATCAAACCCCCATCAACACCCGTAGTAATCTTATTTTCAACATGGATGACAATATGTTAGAGGATATTGGTTCAATCGGAGGAGTTGATCATCTTGCTGAAAATGGGTCGAGATACCAACAAAATCATGATGTCGAGAGGGAAACAAAGGCAATTGATAGCATGGAAGCACAAATTGGAAGGTTGATTGTCGTGAATCAGCATGTAGCATCTGCTAATCAAACAAAGGTTTTTCTCACAACTTTATTTTTAAACCCTAGTTTTGGTTTTAATTTTAATTATTTGTTTATGCAAATTTGTCTTATCTCAGTCTCTATGGATTTGGGTTTCTTAGAAACTAAAAATATTTTCAATGTGAAATCTTTAAAGTATAGTAACTTAAAACTGAAAATCCAATTTATAACATGAAGATACTGCCATGGATATCCAAGGGTTTGGGAACAAGTGTACTAGATACCATCTTAGTGATCTGGTTGATTCGAATGACCCTGATTTGGTGTTTTTTTTTTCTGAGACTAAAATCAGGATAAAAAAATGCTTCGATCCACCCATAACCTATGTTTTATGAATTATTGTTATGTGAATCCTGTTGGAGCTTATGGTAGGGTGTTCTTACTCTTGAAGGATGGAGTACAACTTGATATTGTTGATGCCAATAGGAATTTCATAACTCGTCATGCTACTATTAATGCCAGAAGTGATGGGACTCTCATTATTTGTATGGTGCCTTGAAAAGAGATGATGTTAGGAGTCAGTGGACTTTCTGTATGGTCTAGCTGGGACCTTTAGTTGCTCTTGGGTAGTAACAGCTGATTTAAACTTTATTACTATCAAGAAAGAAAACTTAGGAGGTAATGCACCATCTCGACCGATTTTGATATGGTTAATGATAACTTATAAAATCATAACTTAAGCGATGTGCCTTTTATAGGGAATCCATATACTTGGTCCAATAGAAGGTCGGATACTAGTCCGATTCTGGAAACACTAGTTAGAGCACTTGGCAACGATATGTGGTTTAATAACTTCACAAACAGTTTAGTTTACCATCTGATTCCTTATGGCAGTGACCATTATCCCATCTTGTTAGTTAGAGATAAAGAGTTTAATTAATCTAGGAAACCATATATATTCAATAAGTGTTGGTTTCTTGATTTGGCTTGTGCTAATCTAATAAGAAATATTTGAAATATGGATATAAATGGATCTTATGCTTTTAAATTTGCTAAATCTCTTCATAACGTCAAATTTGTCATTGGACATTGGAATATAATTTGGTAACTTCCAGACCCAAACCAAAGACATACAAGCCCCTTTTTTTTTGTCACAGAATAGTAACTCTAAAAACTATAGGAGCAGACTTGAGGAGCTTGAAAGTAAACTAAATTTTTGGTATGATGTGCAACATGAGTTTTACGTGCAGAGAGCCAAAGAGAATGTTCTGACTTTTGACGATAAAAACACTAAGTATTTGCACGATAAAGTTAAATACAAGAAAAGTTGAACTCAGATTGAATCCATTCAACCTGACATAAGTGTGTGGTTGACTGATAAACTTGTATTGCTAATGAACTCAAGAGGCATTTTTCTGAGATTAGTAAGTCTTTTAATCCTGTTCACCCTGATGAATTTCTTTGTGACTTGTTACCTTGTATTACTGATGCTGAGAATGACATATTAATTAGAATTCCCACATCTAAAGAAGTAAGGATTGTTGTTTTTCAAGTGCTACCATAGACATCCCCCGGTCCAGATGGTTACCCTCCTGGATCCTAGAAAGGCTTCTGACTTCAGTCTGACAAGTCTTAGTAATGTAGTTTCTAAGATCATTAGTAAGCTTCTAGCTAGTAGACTTAAATTAGTAATTGATAAATTTATTAACCCATTTCAAGGTGTCTTTATTCCGTCTAGACAGATAACCGATAATATAGTCATTGCTCATGAGTTAGTCGATAGTATGAGGAAAACTAGAACCAAGAAAGGGCTAATGACTATCAAACTTGATATGTTAAAATCCTTTGATATTATAGAATGAAAGTTTCTAATTGTTATCTTTAGGAAATTAGGTTTCCATACATGAATGTATTTCAACTGTCTCGGTTTTGTTTTACTAAATGGTGCTCCAGGTAAACAGTTCTTTCCTACAAGGGGTTTTAGACAGGGAGACCCCTTATCTCCATGTTTGTTTATAATTTGCATGTAATGTCTTTCTATAATGCTTACTAAGGGTGACAAATGATAGTGTGATTCAATTAATTAAGGTTATAAAAACTTGCGCACCAATAATTCATCTCTTTTTCGCAGATGAGTATTTCCTCTTTGCCAAAGCCACTATCAAAGTTGTTAACAATTTGATAGCATTATCAAGAATTTTAGTGAATTCTCTAGACAATCCATTAACTTGGATAAGTCTGGACTGCCCTTCAGCCCAAATACGGATAATGGCATCAAGAACCAAATTATTAGTATTCTTAATATCAAAACCCTAGCTCTTAAAGACAAGTACCTAGGTGTCCATCTTCTTATACAGCATAATAAAAAAATTGTCCTCTCACCATCTTGATGTATTTCCAATGCCAAAGAAATTTAATGACGGGTTAGATGGCATACAAAGGAATTTATGGTTGAATTAAAAGCAAGGAGGAAGAGGTTTGTATCTCAAGGATAGGGATTTTATCTCTAAACCTAAGGAGCAAGGATGTATGAGTATCAAAAAAACTGTTATTTTGAATGAAGATTTGAAAACTCCGAGTATACCAAATACACCCAACTTTTCCGTTTTGATAGGAGTATGTATGTATCTAGTACTTTTAACAATCAAAATATGTGGAAAAGTAAAAGCACACACAACACAAGAATTTTGCTAACGAGGAAAACCACAATAGCCGAAAAAACCATGAGACCTCGTCCAGATTGAACACCACACAGTATAAAGCGGCTACAGACACTAGCCTACTATCAGACTTCGTAGTGGAATGTAGTTAAGACCGAATCCACCCTCCAAGCTATTCAGCTGCAGTTGCGTTCCTTACTACTTTTGATATCATCTGCCTCTAACTGATAAGCCTATTTGAATTCTGTTTAGATCAAAAGATCAAGGTGTGGAAATCTGTTTGCAATAGAAAAAGCTAGCAAACCTCACAAATCCGTAACTTACGACTCCCGAAGACCATCCTAGTTTCTTAACCACCTCTCAAGAACAATCGTCGAAAGATCAACTTAGATCAATCTTTAAATATCTATCTTGAGGAATCACAAAGTCTGAGACGAAGAGAAATTTGCGATTACTATCTATCTTGCCTGAAATAAATTGACGAAAACCCCGATAACAGAAAAGCAAGATCAGGATACACGAACTATCAAGGTAAAGATAGTCGTACATGGCTTTACGAATCCCCAAAGCGAATCCTTTTAGTCATAGACCTAAACGGTCGATAGAGGACGACTCTAGAATCAACTAGGACACAAAGTGTCAGGGATTTAATTTCCCAGTTGACAAAGAGGCTCTATTTATAGTTTTCAAAGATCGGGGTTAGCTTAAAATTCAAGCTAAGATAACTTGAGAATCAAGTAAACTTCTCTCAGTCTTTGAAACATAATAGAAGAGTATACACGTTTAGTTCAGAAACCGTGTCGTGCATAATGACTGTTCGTTTTGGCAAGTTTTCCAAAGAACTAAAAACTATTTGATGTTCATTCTAACACTTAAGACTTCAACCATGAACCAAACATATAAGTGTTTAAGTGACTAATGAAGTCTTAGAAATGTTTAATAAAATTTATGCAATGCTAGAATAAAGTCTTGGTGCATCTGCTAAACTTTGTCGGGATAGTTTGTACAGCGGTTCGTGAACCATAAGGCTTGTTCACGAGTTAGGGTGCTACGGTTCGTGAACCGAGTTCGCAAACCCTACAAGACTCCGGAACACAATTGACCTCAGTTCGTGAACTGGGTTCCGTTAGCCAATTGATCCAGTATACAATTCAGTTCACCATGGTTTTCCAATCGGGTTAGTGAACTGTCCACGAATGAACTTACGGTTTGCAAACTGAGTTCGCCAACCTTCCCTGTATTTCTGTAATTCAGATACTTATGGTTTGCGAACAGGTTCACTAACCTACCCTTAGATGAAATTCATGAAGTTCTTATTTCTCTCTTATGATGTATTGAAACATTCCCACGTGATGAATCATTTGCATGGGAAATTTTCAATTTATCCACAAATTAATTCATATAACTAATATTGTTAAAGGACCGTTGAACATCTAATTGTTAAGTTACATTTCGAGTATTCCTCGCAAGACAAGCTTGACTCGAAATCTACGTCTTTGTAAATCTATTATAAGTCATACGACATAGTCTCAACAGATAGAATGATGGTATAGTGAGTAAAATAATATGGTTCGGTCTTCATATACCTGGATACAGAAGTTCTCCAAATATTTTCGTCGATCTTCAGTCAAGGTGATCTCTGATACTCAACTAAAATTCTAGCCTAGTCCGAGACCTGACTTAGTAGACTAGAAATTATGACATAGTTTTGATCACCTAAACTTGACAACAAGCTTGAGATAGCAAAACTTGTGGGTTCAACCGAGCATTGCTCTAACAAGCTTTACTAGCAAGTTAACTTGGAGATTACTTACTGAACCTGACTCACCGTGGGTCAAGTTAATGGAAAATAAGTATTTTCCAGACCATAATCTACTGCACTACACTGGAGACGGTGGATCTTGGGTCTGGAGAGGCGTGTGTAGGGGTTTAGAGTTGATTAGGAAAAAAAATTGATGGGAGGTTGGTAATCGTAAAAAGATATCAATTTGGAAAGATAAGTGGGTTCCCAATTTAGATAGTTTTCTGCCTTATAGACTGAGTTCTAGTAATTTGCAAAATGTTGATCAGCTTATCATGCCAACTAGTAATACTTGGAATTTAGATCCCCTAAATGCTTTGTTTGACAGTGATATTGTTAGGGAAATTAGCAAAATAAGGATTCTTGTTAAATGTGAGGACATACTCATCTGGAAGCCCTTTAGTAATGGTATTTTACAATAAAAAGTGCTTATAGAGTTGCTAATAATATACGCAACGATCATATCGTTGGCAATGGTATGAATGTGCCTGATTGGAAAGAATTTTGGAAACTTGATCTTCCACCAAAGATCTTTAATTTCATATGGAAGTGCTTACAGGGATGTCTATTTTAGACATGTTAGTGACATGAATTGTAAGCGTGTTCTTTGTGACGCTGATAGTGAATCTTTAGACCACTTATTTTTTAAATGTGATATTACTAAACAAATCTGGAATGGTATAAATCTTGTATTGTGAAGAAATCCTATATAGAACTGTCTGAATGATTGGATAGTAAGTTGGTTTGTCAGTGGAAACAATAATAGAGCAAGCACTAGTATCCAAGATATGTACTTAACTGCAAGGTGTACTCTTTGGTTTTGGAAGCTAAGGTGTGTTGTTACCTTTGATAATGCACAAGTACAGGTGGAGTCATTAGTGATACAGATCAAAAAGGATATCATCAGCTGGAAGGAGAATAAAAGGAGACTAAATTCTAATAGAAGTTAGGGTAACTCCAATGTTGGAGGGATACCTTGGACAGTACCAAATCCTGGTTTCATAAAAATAAATTTTGATGCATCCTGTTATAAGAGAAGCAAATGTATGGGTTCCGGACTAATTGTAGTTAATGATGCATGTGGTCTTCAAGAAACCTTGTATATCTCGGTAGTAGCAGATGATGAGGAGCAAGCAGAAGCATTGGCTCCATACGAGGCAATCAAGCTAGCTATGAGGAAGCAGATTACTCAATTACATGTGGAATGAGACTGCCTAAACGTCGTTAATGCTTTTAATAGACGGCAAGAGTCCATTAAACGGACAACTAATTCTATCGTAAGGGATTGCAAAACTTTTAATAAATGGATTGTTTCTCACGTTCCTAAAGAAACAAATAGTGTAGCTCATGAGTCATGACAATTAGGCATTTAGGCTAGATACCGAGTATCCAACCAAACGAAGCCAAGCCCTACAGCTCTTGCTTCTCAGGCCCAAGACAATCAATGTAGCATTCAAGCTACACTGATGAATCTTTAGGTGGAGGAGGGAAATCAAGGTGAACCAACCATAGGCGAAATTTTGTTGAGCAAATCATCACCTCCCTCTTTGTCATTTTGGAAGATGGTTCTGCCAGCAATCCATCGTCACTCCTTCTCTTGTCTATTCCACACATTCAGAGGTCGTATTTCACTAGTTAAATTATTCATAATGTTGAGACATTTGTTACTTAGGGTAACCCATAAACAAGCAAGACGGCTTCTCCAATTGAATCTCCAGAGGGAAATACATAGTCGGAATAAAACGGCTATGGAGTTAATAGCAAAAGGGTGGAATGCTTTATTGAAGTTGATGGAGTCATTGATTTTACTGCACCTACAGGCCCACGTCTCCACCTTCAATTCAGAGTAAGAAACATGAAATCTTTTCTTTTATTCATCAATTTCAGGTTTTTATTAGGTTTAAACATCATTGCTAAAACTTGTATATTATCAGTCTGCAAAAGAAAATGGTGAATTTGCCTTTGGAAGTGGATAATTCAAACACCCACTCAAGTACTGGTTGGCTAGGGTGGATCTAGGATACCAAGCACCTAGATCATGTAAAGCCATTTGAGTAAACCTAAGGCTTTTTTTGCTCTCTACTGCATATCATTGAAAAAGAATAATCAAGTGAATGAGATGAATTTTTTTATTTTGGTCTTTTCAGATTACTCATTTTTACAGTGGAGCTGCTCTACTAGCAGAAGCTGCAGATGCACCATATCCATATGAGTTGGGTCGCCGTTTGAGAATTGAGGTTAGGCTCTTCTGTTGCTTTGATACAGTGACTATATTCCAACTTTTGATTTAATTTTTGTCGATTGCCATTTCCTAGCAACTTTATGGTGTAAATTTGCTGCTCTTCTGCAAATTAGAGAGAAGGCCACATAGTTTGTGAGGGAGCATGGGTTTATTTAATTGTAGTCTGTGTTGCACCTTTAAAATATAAGACAAAAAGAGTTGCCATCACGTCTAGAACTGATAATATTCGTTGCCTTTTGGCTATTGGTTTCTGCGGGAGCGCAAATTACCATCAAGTGTTTGCATAACTCTAGTCTTATAAGTTAAGGTGTTTTTCTCGTTGGGATTATGCAGATTTTCCACCAACCACACTGTAGTATCACACTTAGTAGTTAATGTCGAGGACCTAGAAAAATCATAAACAAGGTAATGATGTTAACTCAGGTGAGAAATATAAAGATAACCATTATATATGCTGATTAACTTAACTTTCTAGAAAACCCATTGGACAGAAGGCATTAGTGCTGAGTGCTGACATCTCTTTTGTTGGGCGGGATATCAGTTGATTGCTGTCTACTTAGCAAACTAATCTCAATTTTTGATGCACCAATATATCTTGTCTTGGTAATTCATGAAGCATGGATGCACTTGCATTGTTTTGCTTGAGAGCTATTTGTAGTTTTCAAGTTGGTTTTGATTACTGGGATTTGGTTGTACTTTCTATGAGCTGTGTAATGTCGCATGATTATCTCCTCTTCTTTATGTGGTGGAGTTCGAATTCCATAATGTTCAGGATTATTTTTAGGTCACGTTACCATTCACTTGGAATTTTCCTTTGTATTTTGTTAATAAATATTAAGCGTGATGTACCTTCAGTCAAGAACCATATCAAACTTAATAACTGTGGTCCATCTTGTATTTGTTCCTATTCCTGGGAAGATTTTTACTCCAAAATGACAGTAGCATTGTACTCTCAGACTTTCAGGTTTCCTCCCGTAAATATATACTGTTTGACTTCTGTTAGACTGTTTTGTACTTTGACGTGCAAGTGTTCAACTTAAAAACAAAATTTCAGCAGCTTTTCGGCACATGGTTTACCTGCCATTGAATGCTTCTTCTGTTACTGCGTTTGATATCCCCTGGTTCACTCTTCCTAACTAGGTTTTTTAATAGTTCTGATTGCCCCACCTTCATCTTTAGATGGTATAATATTCAGCACAGTAATTAGTTTTACTACCATTAACAGCTTGCATCTCTATTAGTCTTGTGGTTCTGTAACTTCTTTTAGATAAAGGTCTACTAAAATATGTTAATTTTGTTTGTGCTGGACAACTCTTTCTTGGGTGTTTTTCCTTTTCACATTTTTTTTTTGGTTTTAGGTAGCATAATCACCTTAACCCAAATATTAACAAAGAGGCATGGACTCAGGAAGAGGAGGTCCTCTTGATTCATGCTCATCAAATTTATGGGAACAAATGGGCCAAGTTAACAGAGTTCTTAATGGGAAGGCATGTTTTTAGCTGTCACTGAAGAAACGTTGTTTTCAGATTAGTTTTCTGTATGGTACCCGTTGCGTGTGTTCTCTCTTTTTATTCGTTGTCATCATTTTCCTTTTTGCACATTTTAAGTTCGTCTATTAGTTTTTTCTCTAATCTGATTATTGAATTATTTTCTGCTTTTTCGTCCTCAGGAGAGATAATATGATAAAAAAATCATCGGAACAGTTCTGTGAAAAAGATATTAGATTCTTACTTGGCATCAGGTCTACTAGCTCAGTTTCAAGGTCTGCCTCATGTGGGCAATCCAAACCAGTATCCCCTTTCTTCTTCTAGAGCACAAAATAGTGGCAGAGATGATAGTTGTCTGAAAGATGAATCGGAAATGGAAGAGATATCAGAATGTAGCCAACCTTCAACTGCTCATGCGTGCTTCCAAACTGACAATAACATGGAGAATAGCTATATTCCAGTACATTCACAGGATGACTTTAGATTGGCTGAAGAGTTTGGTCTCGTAGAATTGGAAACTTCAAGTCCGTCATGTTCCTAGCAGTATTATACAGCTTTAGAAGAAGTGCATGTGCTTGCCGAGAAATACCTTGTGGTCAGGCTACGTCTGTTAAGTCCCCAAAGCATAATTTTATGTGACACGCTGGGAGTTCTGATTTTTTTCTACAGGAGCCCTCTGCTTTTTTTGGACCATCTAGACATTGTACAATGGGGGCTGAGGCAATCAATGAAACAGGATCATTGATGTTAGGAGGAAGTTCGATGGAGCATAATGTGGTTAAAGCTGATGACCAGGAGCAGGCATCTATGTCTCAAAATGACCATTCTGGTGTTTTCCACTCAGAAGAAAGGACAAGTGGATGTTTTTCTTCGGTAGATGGATACTCCAATGCAATGATATGCCAATCTGAAAGTCAAAGCTCTGAAATTGCTAGACGTTTAGCTCCACAACCATATTATACTAAGATCATCTGACATGTTAGCAACATACAGCGGTGAACCTTTAATGAATTACTCAAGTCTACTTTGCGCCAGTGAAGGAAAGCTCGGTTTTGGTAACAAATGTAATGGAATGAAAGACATGTCACCCTAAGGTCTTTACGAGCTCCTGTCATGGGTTCATCTATCCTGAGGCTGGTTGTAGTATTTCTCCCTGTGATGATGATATAGAGAAAGATTGCCTGCCTTTGAACCCCAACTGGGTTAAAGATGCTTCAAAACCAGTTCCTGTTGATATATTTGCTTCATTGAACCTAGATGGTGTTGAAACACATTCAAACGTGGATAAAAGCAGAAAACATGATGTTGAGGATCGGGATCAGGGAACCACCTCGCTTTTTTCAAGCCTGGATCTTCCATTTCTTAGCTGCGATCTTATACAATCTGGGGGTGATTTACAACAGGCATATAGCCTCCTTGGTATCCGCCAGCATACAATGTCTTCCATGAACTGCTACTCTCCATACAGACTATTCGATTCACCATCTCGAGATGATAGTCCCGACAGAGTTTTGAAGAGTGCTGCTAAAAGCTTTCAAGGAACACCTTCCATTCTGAAGAATGTCCGTTTGAATTCTTTCACCTTTACAGGATAGAGAATGTGGGGGGAAACGCGAGGGGGATAAAAATCAAAGGCAGTTTTGCTCATCCACAATGAACAGCAGTGAATCTCCTAATGTAGATGTTGTTTATGATGAAAATGTAGTGGG
Source organism: Papaver atlanticum (assembly GCA_023531105.1). Taxonomy (NCBI): domain Eukaryota; kingdom Viridiplantae; phylum Streptophyta; class Magnoliopsida; order Ranunculales; family Papaveraceae; genus Papaver; species Papaver atlanticum. The sequence continues at coordinate 2,582,213 of JAJJMB010017752.1, read as the reverse complement.
AAAAATTTCGTTATCAACTATCAAAGTGTTCTCTTTTCTCCACCAAATTACTAGAAAAATCATTTGGGCGTCTCCGCTTCTGACAAAGAAAATGTGGATCATGGTGGGATCTCTTCATCAGATGGTAGGAGTTTGGAGAATGTGTCTAAAACAGGACCTCGAAGAAATGGTAACTTTACTTATCCTTGTGTAATATCCATAGTAGAATGAATAGGCCTTCATCATGATGATCTCGTTTTTGTCTTCCTCATTGGCCCTTCCTGTGATTTGCAGTCACTAACATTAGGTTAATTTCAGCAGTTACAATTGTATGCATGTGTTATTGTGGTTCGTTATACTTTTCATCTGAGTACTGAATTGGATCCAATCAACCTTTTCTCTAATTTATTTAACCAAATCCAAGAGTTGGATTCCTTGGTTTGCGATGTGGTTTAGAGGTAGATTTATAACGTTCTCCAGGTTGTGGCTCCAAATATGCGAATAAATCATATAGATATTGAGTATATACCAAAACCAGCAGTCTAACATATGTGGTGTTATAGGCTTTTAGCGCAGTATAAAGCTTCAATGTATCATTTACATGTGTTTATCTATTCCTTACTTTTCTTTTGGTTTGGGTATGATGGAATCTTTATGTCCAAACGGAACAACAAGCTTTTTATTATTTGGAGAAAGTCGTTGAACAGGTATACATCTTTGTTCAATTCGCAAATCATGGATAAAACTTCTATATTGAGCTTTCATATGGTTAATTAGCATGCCCTAGTCACGTACTTACTGTAGATGGTTATGTTCCAGTTGCATCCAGGTGCTCTGTATCTACGGGCGGTGTATATGACTTGGAACTGTGTGAAGCAAGATACGGCGTTTGACTTGCGGTGTTTCCTTAAAGCTTCAGAGAAGGTTAATAAGACCTTTTTTGCATTGTTATAACATTAATCAGAAACCTTTTTATTTCCTCCATAATTTTCCATGGGTTTTTTGAACATTTTAGGAATTAGCATCCCCATGAAGTACAAATGATAGTTTGAGTAGAATTTGGGGGAACTAATTAGTGTGTAACTTCCTAATATATGATTCTTTTAGTTTATATTTGAACAAACCAAGTGTTGTTTGTTAACTAGAGTTGTACAGGGATAGCAGGAAAAGCTGCCTCAGACTTCTTGATCAATTATCTAAAGAATTGCTTATTTAAGAGAGTCGCAACAGATATCTTTGCCATTGTCTTTCTCAATTCTTTTAACCGGGAAAATTGTTTATTCTATGGGTGAACCCAACTTGAACAAATGACTTCCATTACAGGGGCATGCTGGTGCAGCCATAGCGTCTGGATTACTTCTTTTAAAAGGTAAACGTTTCTGGTCAAACTTGATCCAGTCGTATATCGAGCACTTCTGACTCAGGAGCAGAAAGATTTTTTATTTGAAATTCTTTCATCTCTTTGCAGGAGCATCCTGAAAACTCCAGCGACCTATTGACGGTTGAGTCCCTGGCATTAAGATGGTGGGGTTCCATTGGGTAACTTTATAAGTCAGAAAGCCAAATTGGGCTCCCCAAAACCTCAGAAAATATATTTCTCATTGAGATGGTTAGAAGCATCGAAGTCAAGTCACGTTTCATTAAGGTATATTCCCAACTGTGCATGGACTATCCTGATTCTCCCACTAAGATTATGACTGTACTATGTCATTGTTGTCTTGTTATAACAGAGTACAATGCGAGAAGTAATCCCTCCTCCAAAATAGTGAAGAAGAACGTGACCGTCCCCGATGGGAACCCTATGGAGATGGCAAAAGGACAATTTGAAATCGTAGGGAAACCAAGATTTGATCTTGGGGTGAAATGGTTGAAATTACTCAAAATCGCTGCAAAAGCAGGATCTGATCTTGGGGTAAAATTGCTGAAAATACTCAAAGATGAAGCTTAAAGCAGCTCAATAATGATGATGTACATTGATACATATATACTGTCTCACATAGATTTCTAGATGGCATTCTGATTTGGAAAAACATGAGAAGATAGAATCAGAAATTGTGTTCTGGAATTGTGATCTGAATTATATTTACTGGAATTGTTAATCTTTCAGATCTAGTACCTTAGTAGAGTGACACCATGAAAAAGAAGAAAAAATGCAGTAAATATAATTCAGATCCAGAAAGATTAACAATTCCAGATACCAAAATGGGTTCCAATTGATTCATTTCCAGAAATTAGAACATTTGATTTCATTCAACTAACAAGGTACTAGATCTGAAATTGATAACAATCAGAACATTGAAGAGACTACTACTTACATACATGAAGCCCTAATTCCAGAACTGAAACCACTAAAACAAAATAAAACCCTAATTTCTCAGATCTAAGAACACAGCAGCGATTAAGAACTTGTAAACTTAGTTACAGCTTTGGTACCCTCAGAAACAGCATGCTTAGCCAATTCACCGGGAAGAACAAGACGAACAGCAGTCTGAATCTCTCGAGAAGTGATAGTTGGTTTCTTATTGTACCTTGCTAATCTGGATGATTCAGCAGCAAGTTTCTCAAAGATATCATTAATGAAACTGTTCATGATACCCATAGCTTTACTTGAGATACCAATATCAGGATGAACTTGTTTCAGAACTTTGAAGATGTAGATCTTGTAAGTTTCGACTGATTTCTTTGACTTCTTCTTCTTCTTATCTGTTGTTGAAGCATCTTTGCTTGGTAATTTCTTCTCAGCTCTGGGTTTCTTCTCTGCTGGTGCTTTCTCTGCTTTCTTCTCTTCTGCGGGTTTCTTTTCTGCTGGTTTTTTCTCTGCTGGTTTCTTCTCTGCTGCTTTGGGAGCCATTTGAACGGAAACTTGAACGGAAGATAAAATGTTTCTCAGAGAAAAGAAAGAGAGTAAAGGTGTTGTCTGGTGTGAAATTGGAAGGAGAGAGTGAGATCATTTATATAAGGGCGTTGGTTGAGTGTGATTGGTGCGATTTGTTTCATACGGATCGATTTTGTTTCATGCGGATCGATTTTGTTTCATGCGGATCGAGACTGCGTACCGTTGATTATTGTAAAGGTAATGAAAGGCTAAGATTTTTCAGAATAAATAAGAAAGAAGTGGGAAGGCTTTGGTTTAGGCGGGATATTCAAATTTTGGGGTAGGATAATTTCACCCCACCGGTTTTTCATTTTTTGGACCATGTCCTGGGAGGTTGATACCTTGTACAAGGGAAATATAAAGTTTTTTTTTTTTTTTCCTTTTTTTTTTAAGCATAAGATTTATTAGAAAAAAAGAATATAAAGTTTGATGGGGCAGCGAATATGGTTAGACCTCGATTCACAACGAAAATCTATTTTCTATTTTTCCATTGTCGTGACTTTTCTTTGCAATTTGAGGTTATGTTTTGTTAATTTAAAAAATATTTCTCATCAATATTAAGTTCATTGCTTAGTGCAGAACAATATATTTCCTAGTAAGCACCAGATGGTGACGGTAAGACGATAAATATTCAAAATTGAATAAAAATATAGTTATTTAGTTTTGTCTCCTCCAGGCAATGTCCATGACGTAAACTTGGGCTTCATATGTATTATACTCTCCTGTGAGCAAGTAGTAGACGTCGGTGTTGAGGGTTTGAGTATGCAAATATTAGTAAGGCAGCAGTAGATAGGAGCTAGAAGACCCGGAGACGACGCTTTAAGTTGTAACTGGTGACAGTAAAGCTGGGATTATTGAAAGCCATTAGGATAAGCTTATGGTAGATCGGCGTAGGTACAAAAAAATCAATTGGCCTTAACTCATGTCAACGGAGGCATCGAGCGATAGGGATGGCATGAACAACTGAGATAATATTGTCTCTAAGAAGATGAGAGCCTATTAACGGATAAAGTCTCCGAGAAGTTGAGTCTCTTAAATTTAATCTTGAAACCCTTGTTTGCACACCATTCACTTTAGAAGTCGTGGAAACCTCATACAACGTCGGATTTTGATGTTTGACCCCAACTTTTGAAGCCAATAGACAATCTATCATGTGCTAAAACAATCACTCGATTCATAGTTTTCTATGGTAGTCGATCATGCGTGAACAATCGTGATTAATAATCTCGTGCAAATTTTAAAACTCCATAGACTTTGTTGTAAGAGACATATCTCTGAGCTCGTGTATCCGAGTGATGCGCCCTTTTGGTATGGGATAGCAGCCACATAAATGAACACTTCTTATGAAGGATGCTTTACCTCGTTCCTTACTGATTGTTGTCAATTTCTGAGTTTGTGGATTGAAGAGGTAACAGTAAAACCATGAACAATGAATAGAGAAATGGACAGAGCTAGTGTTGGAAGGTGGCTTGTGACATTTTGTCATCATGAGGATGCTAACTCTGTGAAGTATCTTATCTCCATGAAAAATCTCAGTTCCGTGAAAAATCTATGCTCTGGGAAAAATCATGGTTCTGCGGAAATTCCATTCCAACCCTGTCTAAGGAGCTAGCGTTAGAGAAACGGATTAGGATTAGGATAAAAGATGTAGTTGAGAAACGGACATCACGGCAGTCATCATTGCGTTCTACCGTTTGAAGGTGAAGATCAATCAAAGCTTTTGGAGAACTTCATCAACAAAAGGTAAGTGAAGACTGAACCACCTATTTTCTATCTTTGAGATGTTGTTGCGTAACTAATTAGACTATTGTAAGCATATCAAGAATTTTGAGTCAAGATTCTTCTTGTAATTAGTCCTCGAAATATGACTAAGCTTATTGAACATTTCATACTTGATGAATTTCGGTTAAGAACCCGGTTGGGAACAATTCACGAACCCGGTTGGCAAAGCGTGGTGAATTGAATTTTACAAGTTGGATAAATAGGCTAATAGTTGGCGAACCCGGTTCACGAACTGTGGTCAACTGAATTCGGTAGTCTAGTAGGGTTGGCGAACTCGGTTCACAAACTGTAGCACCCTGACTCGTGAACAATCCGTACGGTTGGCGCGTTGTACCAACTGTCCCGGCAATGTTTAGCAGATACTTAAAGACTTATTATTTAAATATGTTTAGCATTGCTAGAACTCTCTTAAACACTTTTAAGACTTCATTGATTAATTAAACACTTGTGTGTTTGTAACATGATTAATTTTCTAGGTGTTTAAATGAACATCAAATAGCTTTTGGTTCTTTGGTTAACTTTCCAAATCGAACAGTCATTATACACGGTTCTGTAATTGAACCTATGTGTTTAGTCTTATATTGTAGTTTGAAGACCTAAATTGTCTGCTTGATTCTCAAGTTATCTTAGATTGAATTCCAAGCTAACCCTGGACTTTGAAAACTATAAATAGAGCATCTCTATCAACTTGGAAAATCAATCCCTAACACTTTGTGTCCTAGTTGATTCTAGAGTCGTCCTACATCGACCTTTTAGGTCTACGACTAAAAGACTTCGCTTGGGGATTCGTGAAGCCAGGTCCGACTATCTTTACCTTGATAGTTCGTGAATCCTGATCTTGCTTTTCTAGTTCTCGAGGTTCTTGTAATCTCTTTTAGTCAAGATAGATAGTAATCACAAAATTATCTTCGTCTCAGACTTTGTGATTTCTCAAGATAAATATCTAAAGACTGATCTTAATTGATCTTTCGAAGATTGTTCTTGAGAGGTGGTTAATAATCTAGACTACTCTTCGGGAGTCGTAAGTTCCAGATTTGTGAGGTTTGCTAGCTTTGTCTATTGCAAATAGATTTCCGTACCTTGATCTTTGATCTAAAGGGAATTAGATAGGCTTATCTGTTAGAGGAAAATTGGTATCAAAAGTCTTCATTTCGGCTGAAGCAACTCTTAGGCTATAAAGGACGTCAGCTAAGGGAATCAAGTGTGTAGAACCTTGTGAGGTTCAAGAGACGTAAGGATGGTGACTGTAATTGAATCGCTTGGAGGGTTGGTTCGGTCACAACTACATTCCAGTCCGAAGTCTGATAGTATGCTAGTGTCTGTAGTGGCTTAATACAATGTGATGTTCAATCTGGACAAGGTCCCCGTTTTTTTTTGTTATTGCGATTTCCTCGTTAACAAAATATTTGGTGTCTTGTGTTTTTCCATTTCCGCATTATACAGTTTATCTTTATAATTGGATTTACACAGTTTTTGTACGTATTCAATCTAAGTAGATACGTCCGTTTAATTGTTATCGATTACGGACTAGTTTCTTGTAAAATTCATATCTTGAAAGATAGGTAACAAGTTTAATCACTTGGAAAAATTCCAATTGAATTATTTGGATATAACTAGATTGATCATGGATATTGATTTTTGAGATCGTCCAAATAATCTGCTTAACAATCAGGTTCACGGACATTGTGTCTATATACGTATTGATTGAGTAGAAGTTGAGATAAAAACTCTATTGTTAGAGCACTGCTCGGTCGAACTCGCAAGCGTTGCTATCTTAAGCTTGTTTGTCAAGTTTAGTTGATCAAAACTATATACTTGATTTCTAGTCTACTTATAGATATGTCTCGGATTAGGATAGAATGTCTAGTTGAGCTTTAGACTTCACGACGTTCACCAATTGAAGAAGAAGATCTACTGAGGAGCTTGGAGGAACTTCATCAACAAAAGGTATGTGGAGTCTAAAACTTATCTATCACTCATAAGTTTGTTCTATTCTATTTTCTAATGAGACTAAGTCGTATAGCTATATAGACTTTTACATTATACACATTTGATATTTCGAGCTGAGTTTATCTCGCTTATCTATTTCTCGAAATATGTGTTAGAAGCTTTTTTCTTTAGCCATGTTCATCATATTCTTGACGAGTTTAGTTGGAAACAACTTATTTGTTGGAAACTAAATATTAAGTCAAAAGATGATCATGTGAAAAATACCTTGAACATCTTATATGATTTATGTGAGACAGTCATTTGATGTTAGCTTGGGAAGTTTCGTATTGATCATTCGATCACTTTAAAATTACTTGAAGCTAATGGTATGTGTGAGATTACCATCGTCGTCCTCTAAGGATGTTTCAATGATTGAAATGAGAGTTTAGAACGATTACTCATGTCATGATACAACATGGTATCCATATCCAGTATGCGAACTGTATTGTGATAATTCAGGTCCGGAACTCTTGTTTGCGTATCTAGTATACGAACGGATTTACCTGTGAAGGTCCGGAACTCTTGTTTGCATACCTAGTATGCGAATGGGTTTACCTGAGTTGGGTCCGGAACAGTTGTTCGCGAACCGGGTTTGCGAGGAGCTTGACTAGGCCAAGGTCTAGAGCTGTTGTTCGCGTACCCAGTCTGCGAACACAGTGGTTAAGTTCTAAAATCGGTTATGTATGATTCTCTTACTCATGAACTAAAACATTTATGATTTAAGGAATTCAAATTAAATTTGCAAACCGTGGCTTAATGCTCATGAATTGATTCCTATATAGGTACTTTATACGATTACGAATCAATCCGATTTCTTTTCAATTTGTTCATGAATATTTCTATGAGATAGTGAACAATTGAACAACTCTATTTGAAACACAGTTAGATTCATTTGATTATCTACCATTATTGATTGATCATCATATTTGATCTAGAAGTGTTAGATGAATACGGCTAAGGCAAAAGTGTTCATATGGCTAACTTCGGTTAACTGTTATTGATCCAACCCAATATACACGTTTAGGTACGGTTACCCATATCTAAACATAAGTATGTTTCATTTGTGTGTAACAAGCTAAGACCATCTAACGGTGGGGATTGTTTGCTTAATTTATAAGCAAACTTAGCTTGAATCTTAAATGAGGAGTTCATCTAACGGTGAATATTGAATGCTTTTTTACTAAGCTATCTTAGCTTTGATTGTAAGCAACCCTGATTTTAAAGGCTATATAAGGGAGAACTCTAGCAACTGGAAAACCTAATCCTGATACTTTCCTGTGTCCTAGTTGCAAACTAGAGTCAATTCTCCTTTAACCTAGGTTTTTCCAAAACCATTATTAGGTTAACGACTTGAAGACTTTATTTAGGATTCGTGAAGCCAGATCCAACTATTTTCTCTATAGTTGCGTATTCTGATCTTACTTGTTCTATCGTATTGAGTTTTATCTTCTCTAAGATTTATTCGAGATTTATCTCCGATAGATAAGATATAAAAAGTAATCACAATAGTTCTTCGTCTTAGACTCTTGTGATTCTGCAATAACTTCTTCTGTTAATCAATTAGGTTATTGTGAGGTGAATAATATTTCTAGTCTGCTCTTCAGAAGTATAAGACTGGATTATTAGTTGGTTCCTGTTCACCTTGATCTTGCATCAAAATACGGAACAAAAAAGAATAAAGGATAGACATATCTGTGGGAGACATATTTGTTTATAAGTCTTCGACTTTGGGTCGTAGCAACTCTTAGTTGTGGGTGAGATCATCTAAGAGAATCAAGTGCACAGAATCCGGCGTGGTTCCAGAGGCATAAGGAACGCGACTGTTCCTTAATCGGTGTGAGACATGGTTAGGGCTCAACTACATTCCAGTCCGAAGTTAACTTGTAGTAGGCTAGTGTCTGTAGCAGCTTAATACAGTGTGGTGTTCAAAGCTGGACTAGGTCCCGGGGTTTTTCTGCATTTGCGGTTTTCTCGTTAACGAAATTTTTGGTGTCTGTGTTATTTAGTTTCCGCATTATATTTGTTTATATAATTGAAATATCACAGGTTGTGCGTAGTTCAATCAGTTGATGAATCCGACCTTGATTGTTGGATATAACTTGATTGACACTTGGGCATTGGTCTTTGGTACCGTCCAAGTTATTACTCATATTATTCAGGCTCACGGATTCCTATCTATTTGATTTGCTGATTTTATTGAGAAAGAGAGATAAAGCTCTTTGATATATTTCTTGATTGAGTCTCACTTTTAAGTTGGTGCTCTCAAAATTTTATTGGAGTTTAATACATACATATTTACGAACGAATTATTGGGTGTGGTTATTATACCCCCACTTTTTCAATTGGTATTAGAGCAGGCGAACACGCTTAGACCTCATAAGTCTGTGTTTGTAGCAATCTGACTCTATGGACAGAAGTGCTATCTCCATAAACGTACCGCCAGTCTTCGATGACTCAAATTATTTATGGTGGAAAATTGTTATGCATGCCTTTCTACAAGCGTGAGATTTTCAATCATGGGTTCGTATTGTTAATGGGTATAATCCTCCATTAGTTACAGTAGCCGGTGTAACTATTCCAAAGGATATTGGTGAGTATGATGATCTTGAGATTCTTGCTGCAAAGTAAAATTCTGACGGATTAAATGCTATCATTCATGCCATTACCCCAGATCTTCAGGACCATATGACTACGAGCACTCGGTCTAAAGATGCTCGGGATATCTTAGAAATCGTATTTGAAGGGAATACCTCTGAGAAAGAAGCTAGGCTTCAAAACCTAAATTCTGATTGGGAAAACCTTCATATGGCTAATGAAGATTCATTTGATGAGTTTAATCACAAAGTGTCTGAAATTGTTGATGCATCTTTTGCGTTGGGTAAGACTATTCCTGAAAAGGAAATTGTTATGAAAATTCTCAGATCGCTGATAGATACGATTCTAAGAAACATGCCATCGTTGAGGGAAATAACCTTGAAACACTTTCCAGAAATACTCTTGTTGGAAAGTTAAAGATCTTTGATCATGAGCATGTATCCAAAACTGGAAAGGATGTTTCATTCAAAGAACAAAAGAACACTAAACTACTTGATAAAAGTAAAAGTGTTGGCAACTATGTGGATAATCCTATTGAGATTGATTTATCAGACGAAGATCTTGACAACTCAGTCTCTCTGATCACAAGATAGTTTAGAGATCTTCTTTTGAAGAGAAGTAAACGGTTCTCCATAGATAAACCTAGATCATCAATTAAGCCTCATGATCGTGTTCCTCCTAAAAACAGTGATACTGTCGACACTGATGATGAGGTTATGCCACAATGCTTCAAGTGTAAAGGTTTTGGTCATTTTTCTGATGAGTGTCCAAATTGTAGAAAATACACTGGGAACAAAGGTCTTGCTGCAACTCTTGATGAAACATCTGATCACTATGATTCGAATGAAGATGAAAAATCAAGTGTAGCACTCCTTGGCAAAAATATTAAGTGGGAATGTTATAAATACCCTTCACTTTTTTTGACCTTGCACAAATACCCCCGAGGGGTAAAAAAATATATTTTTTGTAGTCAACTTGAGAAAGTTGCTTCCACTTTTTGGAAACAACTTGTGCTAGTTGCGTCCACTTCTGAAAGCAACTTGTGCTAGTTGCTTCTAATTTTAAGAAGGTAGGGTATTTCTAAAAATTGAATAAGGGTATATTTTAAGGGGAGAATTTTGAGGGGTATTTAAATAATGTTCCCAAATATTAATTTTGATAATTGTAGCAATACTCACATCAATCTTGATATTCTTCATGGAGAAACTTCATCGACCACATTGGAGGATGAAATGTATTTTACTCTTTCTACTTAAAATTCTATCTCACATGTTTCAGGTACTTCACATTGTTTAGCAGCATGTTCGGCTATGGTGCCTGAACCATCCTCCACATTGACATGTTCTTATTGTACTATTAAGGGTCATGAACTCTCTAATTGTTTCAAGTACAGAAATAAAGTAAGATATGCCAATTGAAAAAGCGGGGGTCTAACAACCACACCCAATATTTCTCTTACCAATCTATATGGAAAAACTCCAAGAGAATCAACTAGACAGTCAGACTCAATCAATGGAAATATATCCAAGAGTTGCATCTCTGTTTCACAATGTAATCAGCAAATCAAACAGATAGAAATCCGTGAGCCTGATTATTATGTGCAACAACTTGAATGGTACCAAAGAACAATGTTCAAGTGTCAATCAATATAATCAACAACCAAAGGTTGGATTCTCTAATTGATTGAACTACGCACAACCTGTGACATTTCTATTATATAACAAAATATAATGTGGAAAAAAAATAACACAGACACCAGAAATTTTGTTAACGAGGAAACCGCAAATGCTAAAAAATACCGAGACCTAGTCCAGATTTGAACACCACATTGTATTAAGCCGCTACAGACACTAGCCTACTCCAAGTTAACTTCGGACTGGAATGTAGTTGAGCCCTAATCAATCTCACATTGATCAAGGTACAGTTGCGCTCCTTATGCCTCTGAATCCCAGCAGGACTCTACGCACTTGATTCCCTTAGCCGATTTCAACCACAACTAAGAGTTGCTACGACCCAAAGTCGAAGACTTGATAAACAAATCTGTCTCACATAGAAAATTCTATTGAATAGATAAAACTGTCTCCCACAGAAATACCTACGAGTTTTGTTCAGTCTTTTGATAAATCAAGGTTGTTGATGGGGAAAAACGGTTTGATGTTTTTTTTAGCTAATGGAGAGATGACCATGTGACGGAGGCTCCTCAACCGAGCGAACTGCCTAACCTCAAACAGATGCACTGCACGAGAGTGCTTTAAGTTCGATAGATCAATCTGTAGGACTCCGGCCTAAACCAAGACAATGGCCGTTCCAAAGTTCATTCGGTCACAAAGAGGGAAGAGGGTTGATATGTAGGAGGGAAGCTGAGAAGTGTGTGAGATTAATGGATTGTAAATGTGTTTAAGGTTTCTGCAAGTTTTCTGTAAACTGTTGAGTTCGAATAAGTTCTTGTCGATTGATGGAATTCTTGAGAATGATTGCTCGAAAAATTATCTGTCCTTCAATCGTGGATTCAGAGACTTATTTATATTGCCAGAATAGTAGACACATTGATCTCTAGTAAGTGTGACGGTTGCTCGAGTGAAAGAATGGGAAAGTGGGAAATCGTGGTTTAACTAGTTCGAGGTCGTACGGAGACTTGGTTGATTGTCCACCCACTACTTTGCTAACTTCCTCAACGGCTTGCACGACTTACTCACATTTCTCATCATGGATGAACACACGTGCTGTAGGCCGCCATACCAAAACCCTAATTAATATCCCCCATGTGACATGATTGATGTCTCACGAACGTGGAGTCTGCAGAGCAGATTGATCAGTCAGTCGTTGACTTGATTAGACGATTGGGTCTAAGTACTGTCCAGTCGAGCATGATTGCTGAATGCTCTAGGATTCATGAATTGAACATGTCTGCTGGGACGTATAGTTCTCGAATGAACGATGTTGATAGTTGAATCAACGTAACGAGTATAGATAGTCTGAGCAAATATTGCTCGTCTGAGCAAATATTGCTCATTCGATGAATTGTTGAATATTGACGGTAAATTACTGAATATTGATAGTTAGATCGAGCATTTGAGCAAGTATTGCTCATTCGATAAATTACTAAATATTGATGGCTGAATCAATATTCGAACTGAGCAAGTATTGCTCATTCGATAAATTACTGAATATTGATGGTTGAATCAATATTCGAATTGAGCAAGTATTGCGCATTCGATAAATTAATGAATATTGATGGTTGAATAAATATTCGAGCAACTGAGCAAGTAATAAGATATAATAGATTAGTTTCTAGGAATTCAGTGGATGAATGTCACGCTATAATTAATCTATTTGCAGAATTGAGATATGAGATAATTGAAGCATCATATTCGTTCTGAGGGGTGCATAGTCAGGGAACAACGATCGGCATGACGTCCTGAAGGCGTTGAGCTCTCTAACAAATATTATGTCTAGAGAACCGCCCAATCATTAATATTCTATACACGGTCTCTCTACGTAGTCAGGGAATAACGTGCAGCGTGACGTCCTGAAGGCGTTAAGCTCCCTAACAAACATTATGTCTAGGGAACCGCCCAATCATTTTGATTCTATGTAGAGGTGATGATGAAATGTGTGAAGCATCGAACGCTCAGCCGGGGAGGCCTTTCGAGAAAAAAATTCATCATAACTCTGAGAGGAATGTTCGCTCAGTCAGAGATCGTGAAACGATTCACGAATCGTAAAATATGAATCGTCACATGCGTTCCTGAAGCCGGGCCAGAAACATGCAGTATCATGATTTTACGATTTTAGCCCTTCTCGAAAATCCACCATCAACAAAGGTGAACATGAACCAATTGATAAACCGTACTTATATTCCCAAAGAACAACCTAGTAATATCAATCACCTCACAATGATCTTAACCGTATGGAAGCGAAACAAGATATTGTGGAATCACAAACGATGAGACGAAGATGTTTGTGACTACTTTTTATCTTACCTATCGGAGATTGAATCTCGAGCAAATCTTAGAGAAGATAGTACTCAATATGATAGAATAAAGTAAGATCAGAACACACAACTACAGAGAAAATAGTTGGGTCTGGCTTCACAATCCCAATGAAGTCTTTAAGTCGTTAACCTACAGGGTTTCCTGAAAAACCTAAAGTTAAAGGAGAATTGACTCTAGTCGCAACTAGTATCACACAGGAGGTATGGGGATTAGGTTTCCAGTTGCTAGAGTTCTCCTTTATATAATCTTCAAATCAGGGTTTGCAATCAATGTTACCTTGGTAACAAAGCATTCAATATTCACCGTTAGATGAAAACCTGATTAGACTCAAGCTAATATCTTTCAACAGTTAGATCGAACTTAGCTTGTTACACACAAATGAAACGTACCTTCATTTAGATATGAGTAAGCATACCTAAACGTGTACACCTTGTTGGGTCAACAATAGTTAACCGAAGTTAGCCATATGAACCTTATTCATCTTAACCATAACTAGTTCAAATGACTCAAATGAAAATAGTTCTAGAGTTATTCAATTGTTTATATTCTCATAGAAGTATACAAGACACAATTGAAGCAAAATCGATTTTTATTTACTCGAATCAAGTCATGAACATTATAGCCACGGTTTGCAAAAGATTGCATTCCTTATTATATAAATGTATTAGTTCATGAACAAATCGATTTTAGAACATCATCCACTTAGGTTTGCGTACGAGTATGCGTACCTAAGTAACCGGACCAAGTTTGGGTTTCGCCAATACGCGAACTGGTACGCAAACCATCCAAACTCAGCAGAAATTCACGGACCTGAAAATTACGCCAATACGCGTACCGATTTTCATACCAGGTTCCCGGACTTCCTCAAACCAACCAGTACGCATACGGGTATGCATACCATGGTTCCCGGACATGGATCACATATATGCAAGTATACTTACTATGCTTAAATCCAATTGTTCTAAACTCTCATTTCAACCATTGAAACATTCTTGGAAGACGGGAATAACTGTCTCACACAAACTATTAGCTTCAAAGTAATTTTCAAGTAATTGAATGATCAATACGAAACATTCGGAGTCTACATCAAATGACTGTCTCACACAAATCATGTAAGATGATACCAGGCGATTTTCACATGATCATCTTTTGACTTTCATCAAGAATATAAGATGAACTTGGTTAAAGCGAAAGCTTACCAACACATATTTCGAGAAATATATAGGCGAGTTATACTCAACTCGAAATATCAAATGTGTATAATCGAAGTCTATATAGCTATACGACTTTTGTCTCAAATAGGAGATAGAGTAGATAGACTTTTGAGTGATAAATGAGTTCAAGTCGCCACATACCTTTTGTTGATGAAGTTCCACAAGCTCCCCCTAGTAGTTCTTTGTCTTCAATCGATGAACGCCGTGAAGTCTAATGCTCAACTACACTTTCTATCCTAATCCGAGACTTAGTTATAAGTAGACTAGAAATCTAGACATATAGTTTTGGAAACTAAACTTGACAACAAGCTTGAGATAGCAACGCTTGCGAGTTCGACCGAGCAGTGCTCTAACAATCTCCCCCTTTGTTAATTTTAGTGACAAAACTATCAATACATATGGATTACAAAATAAATAAACTTTGTAGCTTCTCAACCAAATGCTTGATTTCCTTGGTTCTTCAACATTACTTGAAATCTTTGTCACTTCCAAGTACTGCAGTGATTCTGAACGTGTTCAACTTAGCATCAATGTTGTTGAAGATACGTAGCTATAACAATGAGAAAACAATTGCTCTCAATCATTGTTATACAGTATCATAGTATTATTACACAGCATCAAAGTTCAATTGTATCATAACTTTGACAACAATACTATGGTGATATGTATCACTCCCCCTTAGTCAATACTTCATCTCACATGAAAACCACTCCCTCTTACATAATGATCCGTAAACCATATGTATTTGTAGTGTGAACTACACATTAATTCTCCCCTTTTTTGTTAATAAAAAATGGCAAAAGTACGAAAATTAGTGGGATCATAATGAAATTTCCATAGAGATACTTCATGACCAAAAGAGAACAACATATCAACTTGTTTAGATGCCATCATATAGCCGAAGCTAAATGCATTCATCAAGGAGTTTATAAAGATACAAGATAACCCCTATTATATTCCACAGCTGCACTCCCCACAAAGATTTGGCAATTAAGCACAAGTTCAATTAAGAACTCTCCCCCATATAATGTCATTCCCGAAAGAACAACAAGAGCGACCTTACTTTTACAAGAAAAGAAGGATTTCTTTGGACATTAACAAATCACATGAAACATGAATTTGTATCCAGAAAACTCAGTTAAATTAACCACAAGAGAACCTATGATTAATTTAATCGGAATTGCTCACATAAGAGAACTTATGGAGCCGCACAGTATTTACACAAAGATGTGGATCATGGAAGACCAATAATGCGGAATAGACAAAGATTCATTATATCTTTCATCACTATTTGCATAGAGACATATAATAGACTTAATATTTGTAAACAAAAGTTCATCCTATCTTCCATCAATATTTGTATAAAGACATAATAGGCTTAACTTTTGTTTGTCAAAAGTTCATTCAATCTTTTATCAATATTTGCATAATGACATATGAAAGACTTAACTTTTGACAAAAATGGGACAATCATAGTTCACGGACGCAGACACACATATCCCATAACAAGTTGCAATATATGAAACCATAAAGACTAATACTACAAAATCATCTTCCAAATAAACTTTAAAATTTAAATAAGTAAATCTAAAAACATTGCAAGATGAAAATCGTTGGAAATAGCTATGTGTACTCACAATAATGGCTATTCCAAACCCTAGTTATCCTTCTTAAAACACAAGAATAAATTCTCATAAGAAGTTTCCTAGACATTAAGGCCTCTAAAAAATTCTTTATCGTCCCTGAACTCTTTGTCGTCAACAACCATAGGAACATAAGGTTCATGAAGAAAGGAGTTAATTCCAACAAACCTTTTAGACTGATGCCGAACCGAGGCCTTCTGAATTTCTAGAGTCCTAAAAACAATAGCCTTTATTTCCTGAATCTCCTTTCTTGTTTCCTTCAACTCTTCAAGAACCCCAAAGAACTTCTGTTGATTAGACGGAACAGCTCTTGCTTTTCTCACATTCCTCCTTTTTGTTTTCAAAGTTGAAGGTACATGAGATTTATCTTTTTCCTTCATGATTGATGGCTTAACAATCATATTAACCACTTTTCCATCAGAAGACATAATGCTTGGATTCTCCATACCAGTATGAGATTGTGAGAGGAATTCACAAATCAGACTCAACAAGCAGTCTTGTGATAAAAAAAGTTTTCAGAGAAGGAAAAATGAATGTAGGGTTACGGAACCTTTATGCATTAAAAAGGATTCACGTACGCACAACTCACAACCCTAAAGAAGGCAGAATTGTTGATTTTAACCCTCTTTTATTGATCAAACATAGTAAAACCCCTTTCAATATCAATTAGATATGAAAGAATAGAAGAATTCCAAAAACGGTGAAGCAAGACTACAAAAAGAAAAACAAGGCAAAACAAAATCATTTTTCTTTTTCCTAAAACCTGAAGTGTGCAAACTATTGTCTCTTTTGAACCAGGCACATGAGACAAGATACACAACCAGCACAATTAAGTTGTGCTGGGGTGAACAATAATCTGTCCACCATAACTTTCTTGAATGGAATTCTTAGAACCCTGTTTCACAGATTGTTTAGACCGTATTCTTTTTTCTAGTGGTCTAGACTTATCTCTGGAAATTAACTTCTTTGGAGAGGAGATAAGAGTAATACCTCAGTCGACTTCTGAACAAATTTGAGCTTGTTTGCTAATCGATTTGCTCTCCGTTATAGTTTATTGACATATCTTATCCTATGTTTGTACTTGAAACAATTGGAGAGTTCATGACCCTTGAGAGTACAATAAGAACATGTCAATAGAGAGGGTGATTCAGACGCCATGGCTGTGCAAGCTTCTAGACACACAGTAGAATCTGAAACATTAGAAGAAGAATTTCCAGAAGTCCATTTTATCCTCCAAAATGGTTGAGGTTTCTCCTGGAAGAATATCGAGGTTGATGTACGTATTGCTACAATTATCAAAATCAATATTTTCACAGAAGAATGCAACACTTGATTTTTCGTCTTCATTAGAATCATAGTGATCAGACATTTCATCAAGAGTTGCAGCAAGACCTTTGTTTCCAGTGTACTTTTTGCGATTTGGACACTCATTTGTGACCAAAGCCTTTACACTTGAAGCATTGTGGCATATCCTCATCATAGGTATCATCAGTATCCCTGTTTTTATGAGGAACACGATTATGAGGTTTAACTGATGACTTAGGTTTGTCTCTGGTGAACCGTTTACTTCTCTTCAAAAGAAGATCTCTAAACTGTCTTGTGATCAAAGAGACTGACTGGTCAAGATTTTCATCTGATGAATCAGTCTCAGAAGGATCATCTTCAGAGATGCTAACACTCTTACTTTTATCAAGTAATTTAGTGTTCTTTTGTGCCTTGAAAGCAATATCCTTTTGTTGATGGTGGTTTTTAGTTCAGGGCTAAAAATTGTAAAACCCTGCATTTAATATGCCGTCATTCTGCAAAGAGACGGAGCCATTCGAAAGTGATGAATACCCAACCTCTTCACTTGCGCATTTATTGAGCAATTTAATATGTTTACCTGAAATTTATCCAGAATGGTGCATGTAGCAACAATCCCAGTTATTCTGTAAATTTCGACACCCTGCATGTATTATTCATTAATATAGGACTCATTGAATACTTTATGTGCTGTGTTCCACGGCTAAACCCTTAATATTGATATGACATGGCAATTAGTGTTCACTCGCAGCTGAGTAGCACAAATTTCCCGAAGTATCAATGTTGAGGTTTGCATAAAAGTACTCAGTCAGAAAGCATGCTGCTCTCTGGCAATAAATAACTCTGTGTCAACACGCATAATCCAATCAATTTTGTGATAATTCACAAGATTCAATATCAACCTAATTAATTTGCAAAAATTAGGTTTTTTGCGCCCTGCACAGTATATCAGACCCTGCTGGTCGAAACTAAACCTAGGAAAACTAGGCAATTGATCCGCCATGGATTAGTAGGTGCAAAGTCCTACCCAAAATCAGAAAACAAGGAATAAAAGAGGAGCCGCGAAAAATAGGAGCATCAACAAAGGGATGTGTGGCCGTGCCATAGGCCAGCCGACGCCACCTGCAGATGGACACGCCCCCATGCTTGCCGGCCCTCCTCTTTCCCATCGACCAATCGGGTCGCTTTAAATGCGCCACATGCACATGAGATGTGGCCGGGCCCATACTTGCCGGCCCTCTTTCCTATCGGCCAATCAGGTCACTTTAAATGCGCCATGCGCACTAGAGATGTGGCCACGCCCTATGTTTGGCCGGCCCCTTTTCTATTGACCAATCAGGTCGTTCTAAACCCGCCACACGCATAAAAAGGCCAAACCATGCCAATTGATAATCGGCATGCCAAACGTGTCATGCCACGCCAACATGCTAATCGGCATGCCAAACGTGCCATGCCATTCCAACATGCTAATCGGCATGCCAAACGTGCCACTCCGCCGCAGTAACATGCCAATGTGCCACAAATGGCGCAACTACGTGCTAACCCACTTTCTGTTCGTGGCCAACGCCATAACGGACTTCAATCAGGGTATTCTATTCATAAGCACGACTTTTGCTTTAGCGGTACTAGTCGAAACCCTAATTTCCAGTCGTGGCCCAAATTACGTCACTTTGGCCCCACAACATGTCACGAGCCATGCGGGACCTATGAAACCCTAAAAATGGCGCCATGCTATGGCCACCCATGGTTATCCTTGAGCCTGTGGTCGTTCCCACATTATGGCCTTGCCATAATTCCTTTGACGCGGCCATGACACCATCTGCACAAAGAATGTCACCGTGCCATGACCACATGCCACACGCGTTAATTAGGGTTTTGGCATGCCAAACCCTAATTTAAGTAAGGTTGCTACGCCAACCATCCCAAATAATGCTACCTAGGGCATTAAGTTTGATGTGGCAACTAGAGCCAATATTGTCAAGCCATATTTGGATTCAACACCAATATGCCAAGATATAACGATCGCGGCTACGCCAGGCGCTATTCGCGCCACTATGCCACTGACATGTGCCAATCGTGCCACTGTCGCCACTATGCCATCACCAGGTGCCAACAGAATGTGGCCATAATCAACGGCCACCTTCTTTCATGAATTACAATCTCAGCCGTCCAAATTCGCCACGGAATTGATCGGCCTATGGTAAGTCTTAAGTGACCAACCAAGACTAACCTAATAGCGTCACACGCCATTCTCCTGTGGCAAGTCTCCTGACTTACTTGCCACACATGGCTATCCACCACCTAACTGGCGTACAATTAATCAGAATAACTAGGTCTTGCATACGAGACCCACTCAGCAATCTGCTACATATTTTCCACGAAAATACTCGAGACATCAAACAAGTCACAAACTGGGGGATACTCATCAGGGTATTGGTCTGGCGGTTTACAGCGTGCGGCGTGCAACACGCCCATTATAAGAAAGTGTCAGGAAAGCGGGCAGTTAGTGGCGGCAAGAAGTAGTGGGTGTAAACTAACCTGTTTCCTTCATTGTGGGGACGTGGTTTCTAGCATTTACGCATTACCCCACTTCTCCATCACTCAGCTACTCCCACTTCCTACGAGATCAGGGTGCGTTAAATTATGACTTGTATAAATAGGTTTCTACCTATTTCGACCAAACAACAGTTTTGGTTATCAATACAAGTATCTAGAAAAAATACCAAGAACTGAAAGCTTACATTTCGCAAGCCAGTTCCATATTCTGATACAAGTCATAAAATAACCACACCTTCATAGTTAACCATTCTGATCTCAACACCTTCTTCCCTTCCCTCCCTAAGATCAACCCTTCTCCTTCACTTTGTGACCGAAGCAAGACTGGAACGGCCATTTCTTGGTTTAGGCCAGGATTGTACAGATTGATCTTTCGAATCTAAAGTACTCCTGCGCAGTGCATTTGTTTAGGGTCTGAATTCGTTTCTCATCAACACACCCAAATTTACCAAACCAGTAGAATCAGTTTTCACCCCAAAACACCTTTCCAGATTTGGATGTATGCTCATGATCAAAGATCTTTAACTTCCCAACCAAGATGTTTCTGGAAAGAGTGTTAAGGTTATTTCCTTCAACGATGGCATGCTTCTTAGAATCGTATTTGGCTAGCAGCGATTTGAGAATTTTCATCACAATGTCCTTTTCAGGAATAGTCTTACCCAATGCAAAAGATGCATTAACAATTTCAGACACTTTGTGATTGAACACAGACTTATGAGGTCTTAAACGTGTTTGCCTTCTTTGATACCAATTAAAAAAGCGGGGGTCTAACAACCACACCCAATATTTCGCTTAGCAATCTGTATGGACAAACTCCAATATAATTCTAAGAGAATCAATTACACATTCAGACTCAATCAATGGAAATATATCCAAGAGTTGTATTTCTGTTTCACAATGTAATCAGCAAATCAAACAAATAGAAATCCGTGGGCCTGATTATTATGTGAAACAACTTGAACGGTACCAAAGACTAATGTTCAAGTGTTAATCAATATAATCAACAACCAAAGGTTGGATTCTCTAATTGATTGAACAACGCACAACCTATGATATTTCTATTATATAACAAAATATAATGCGGAGATAAAATAACACAGACATCAGAAATTTTGTTAACGAGGAAACCGCAAATGCAGAAAACCCCCGGGACCTAGTCCAGATTTAAACACCACACTGTATTAAGCCGCTACAGACACTAGCCTACTCCAAGTTAACTTTGGACTGGAATGTAGTTGAGCCCTAATTAATCTCACACTGATCAAGATACAGTTGCACTCCTTACGTCTCTGAATCCCAACAGGACTCAACGCACTTGATTCCCTTAGCTGATCTCACCCACAACTAAGAGCTGCTACGACCCAAAGTCGAAGACTTGATAAACAAATTTGTCTCACGCAGAAAAGTCTATTGTATAGATAAATCTATCTCCCACAGATAAACCTATGAGTTTTGTTTCGTCTTTTGATAAATCAAGGTGAACAGGAACCAATTGATATACCAGACTTATATTTTCGAAGAACAACCTAGAAATATCAATCACCTCACAATAATCTTAATCTTATGGTAGCGAAACAAGATATTGTGGAATCACAAACGATGAGACAAAGATGTTTGTGACTACTTTTTATCTTGCCTATCGGAGATTAAATCTCGAGCCAATCTTAGAGAAGATAGTACTCAATACGATAGAAACAACAAGATCAGATCATGCAACTACAGAGAAAATAGTTGGGTTTGGCTTCACAATCCCAATGAAGTCTTTAAGTCGTTAACCTACAGGGTTTCGTGAAAAACCTAAGGTTAAAGGAGAATCGACTCTAGTCGACACTAGTATCACACAGGAGGTGTGGGGATTAGGTTTCCCAGTTGCTAGAGTTCTCCTTTATATAGTCTTCAAATCAGGGTTTGCAATCAATGTTACCTTGGTAACAAAGCATTCAATATTCACCGTTAGATGAAAACCTGATTTGACTCAAGCTAATATCTTTCAACCGATAGATTGAACTTAGCTTGTTACACACAAATGAAATGTACCTACATTTAGATATGAGTAACCATACTAAACGTGTACACCTTGTTGGCTCAACAATAGTTAACCGAAGTTAGCCATATGAACACTTTCATATTAACCTTATTCATCTTAACCATAACTAGTTCAAATGACTCAAATGAAACTTGTTCTAGAGTTGTTCAATTGTTTATATTCTCATAGAAGTATACAAGACAAAATTGAAGCAAAATCGATTTTGATTCACTAGAATCAATTCATGAACATTATAACATTCCTTATTATATAAATATATTTGTTCACGAATAAACCGATTTTAGAACTTAACCCACTCAGGTATGCAAACGGGCATGAATACCTAGAGTTCCGGACTTGGTCAGTTCGCCAGTATGCAAATGGGTACGCATACTGTCGTTCATGACCAACATCAGTTGAATTAATATGTAAACGGGTATGCATACTAAATTCCCGGACTTGAACTGTTAAGCCAATAAGCATACGGGTATACATACTAAGTTCCCGGACTTCAACTGTTAAACCAGTACGCATACGAGTATGTACACTATGGTTCCCGGATTTGGAATAACTTGTAATAGTTAGCATACAAGTACGCATACTGTGCTATATCCAATCAGTGGTTAATCGTTCTAAACTCCATTTTAATCATTGAAACATTCTTAGAAGACGGGAATAGCTGTCTCGCACAAACTATTAGCTTCAAAGAAATTTTCAAGTGATCAAATGATCAATACGAAACATTCCGAGTCTACATCAAATGACTGTCTCATACAAATCATGTAAGATGTTACCAGGCGATTTTCACATGATCATCTTTTGAATTTCGTCAAAAATAAAAGATGAACTTGTCTCAATAGGAGATAGAATAGAAATAGACTTCTGAGTGATAGATGAATTCAAGTCTCCACATACCTTTTGTTGATGAAGTTCCACAAGCTCCCCTTAGTAGTTCTTCGTCTTCAATCGATGAACGCCGTGAAGTCTAAAGCTCAACTACACATTCTATCCTAATCCGAGACATAGCTATAAGTAGACTATAAATCAAGACTTTTAGTTTTGACCACTAAACTTGACAAACAAGCTTGAGATAGCAACGCTTGCGAGTTCGACCGAGCAGTGTTCTAACAAAGGTTGCTCATGTTGTTCTCTTGGGAATGACATTAAATGGGAGAGAGTTCTTAAATGAACTTGTGCTTAATTGCCATATCTTTGTAGGGAGTGCGGCTGTGGAATATTGTAGGAGTTATCTTGTATCTTTATAAAATTCTTGATGAATACACTAAGTTTCGATTATGTGAAATCATCGAAACAAAGTTGATATGTTCTCTTTTATTCATGAATTATCTCTTTGAGAATTTCATTATGATCCCGTAGTTTTCGTACCTTTGCCAATTTATATTGACAAAAAGGGGGAGAATTATTTGGTAGTTCACACTGCATACATATGGTTTACAGATCATTATGTAAGGGGGAGTGGTTTTCATTATAAGATGAAAGTATTGACTAAGGGGGAGTGATACATATCACCATAGTATTATTTCAAAGGTGTGATGCAATTGGACTTTGATTTTGTATAATAATACTATGACACTATAACAATGATTGAGAGCATCTGTTTTTTCTTATTGTTATGGCTACGGATCTTCAACAACAATGATGCTGAGTTGAACACGTTCAGAATCGCTGGAGTACTTGGAGTAGCGAAGAATTCAAGGAAAGTTAAAGATCCAAGGAAATCAAGCATGATGGATGAGAAGCTAAAAAGTTTATTTATTTTGTAATCCATATGTATTGATAGTTTTCTCACTAAAATTGACAAAGGTGAAGATTGTTAGAGCACTGCTCGGTCGAACTCGCAAGCGTTGCTATCTCAAGCTTGTTTTTCAAGTTTAGTTGATCAAAACTATATACTTGATTTCTAGTCTACTTATAGCTGTGTCTCGGATTAGGATAGAATGTGTAGTTGAGCTTTGGACTTCATGGCGTTCAACAATTGAAGAAGAAGATCTACTGAGGAGTTTGGAGGAACTTCATCAACAAAAGGTATGTGGAGACTAAAACTTATCTATCACTTAGAGGTAGTTTCTTACCTTTGTCTCTCTTAACTATCTTGTCCCTACGGTGCTGTAAGAACTAAAATTTTACGCTCGTTATTGTATCATCATTGTGTATTTTTGTCTATGAAAACATAAAGCATGATTAGCGAGAATAAATAGACAATGTTTTAAACATCATTCACTAAATTATTAGCCTAAAGTCTATCTACAATTCCTAGGGATATATAATTTCACGGGATTACAAATACGGAGAATCATGCAAATTCCTTGTGCGTTTTGTAGCTAAGTGAAAATTCCTAAAATTCTTAGCATATCCTTGTTTTAAATCCCATGTACTGTTTGGAGACTGTTTAGAGGGAGAAAATATGACTTTTAAAGATAGTAAAATGGGTCCATAAATCCCTTTTTAGTTTCCTAGTAATCTTAGGAAGGAAGGTGTATTTAAAATGAGGGATTTAGTGGAACTATAAATCCCGAGAAAAACGTGAATACAAAATATTTGGGCAACCAAGCCAATTAAGATTCCACTGAATCTCCTAAACCCATGAATCCCAGTCCTTGCATTAGCCCACCATTAGGCTAGGCAAAACAAAATACCCATTGGAAAACAGTGTCCAGTACTCGTGGTTATTTAGAAGCCAATCAAAACTCACCATTCTCAATCCAACAAACAAAACCAAATAATGCACAAGGCGCGGATCACGTACCAATCAACGGTTTACAATCTCAGATTCTTAGCTTCCTTCACCAAACAATTTCTCAATCTTAAGAAGTCCCACCTCAACCAATCAGTTTCAAGAGTTTCTAATCCAACCACCATAAAATGAAACACAACCTTCATACGGATCCATAATCTAACGGAAGATATCAAACCAAAGATAACACAAACACACTTATGCCTTTCCTCAATCCGAAAACTCTTATCTAAGCCAATCAAGTTCGAGCATTTATAATAAAACAGAAAACACAACCCTCATACGGATCGGACTCCAATCTAACAGACATAATCAAACCAAAAAATCTATAAATACCCCATCTCTTCCAGGGATCAAACACACAATCGATCGTTCTCCTCTCAAATCAATTAAAACATTCACCAGCAGAGAAATTTCTAAAGAGAGAAAAATGTCAGGAAGAGGAAAGGGAGGAAAGGGTTTGGGAAAGGGAGGAGCAAAGAGGCACAGGAAGGTGTTGAGAGATAATATCCAGGGAATTACTAAACCAGCTATCAGAAGATTGGCAAGAAGAGGTGGAGTCAAGCGTATTAGTGGTTTGATTTATGAAGAGACTCGTGGTGTTCTCAAGATCTTCTT
>JAJJMB010017752.1:2530236-2556484 GCA_023531105.1 Papaver atlanticum | reverse complement strand
GTTTAAGGCATAATCCTGCTTTTAACTTCTTTGTTGTGTATGTTGTACACTCAGAGACAGGGAGAGTACACTCAGGGAAGAACCCTCTATAGGTTTGCTTTTTCTATCTTGTAAAGAATGTTGAGACTAGGGTTTCGATTTGCTGTTTACTTTTTGGTTTCGCATGTAACTGGAAATTAACTTGATGAATGTGAAATGTTTGGAGTATGAATGAAAATCAGTTATCTAATTGTTTCTGTTTCAATTCTGTATCGATTTCCTGAGTTTACCTTAATTTGTTTCTTTAATTTCGCTGCTCTTATATTTATGTTTATGCATCAAAATTCTCTCTTTCGATGAAAATTTGGGTTAGTATCAAATACTGGATCTAATTTCAAAATTGATTCGTGAATCCAATCTTTGCCTCTTCTTTAATTCCTCCATCAACTGTGAGTTTGTATACTAATTGATTCCTTTCCATAAGTATTATTTTGTCAAATTCTCCATGCTATTTTTCTCGCATAACAAGGGTTCTTGTGCAATGAGATCTGTGTAGATAATGGTTGTTTGCGTTAAGCTATTAATTGGTGATTTTTATGCTTTTCCTGTTATTTTAAAAGCTTGTGGGGATATAGTTGATGGAAAGAATTTACATTGTTAGGTTCTGAAACTTGGGTTTTGCTTAGATTTATCTATAAATGCTTCTTTGATTCAGAAGTTTGGGTTTGTGAGTGATGCACTTAAAGTGTTTGATGAAAGAGGGTTCTTGGAATGCAGTAAAAGCTTTTGGTCTTTCGGACAGACGAGAGATGGAACGAGTTAAATTGGATAGCATGACTGTCTCTGAGTGTACTCTCCCTGTTTGTGCTCCACTTGGTGAAGAATTGAAGGGGATTCATGTGCATGTAAGATTCATTAAATCGAAGAATGGGGTAAATCAGCTTCAGAAAAATTGTTGGAATTGAAGGTGGTTTTGATTCATGTGTATGTAAGATTCATAAAAATGTGCCAGATTACAGTATTACATTGCTCACTGACAGGACTGCCTTGAGCTGCAATTCAAAGAGTCCTCACAGCCGCATGGGATGATTGATTGCATATTTCGTGATTTTCATCAACAGGATTGCCTTGCTAGAGTTCCAGCTCTTGATCACGTTACTTCAGCTGATGGTGACACTGTGGTTCGACTTTGATCTCTTGAGGCATTCTTTTCATTTATGTTGACCATCGTGCTAATACTAAACACTTCGGTGGATTGTACACATTGCATGTTTAGATTGCTTTTTGGTTTGTGATCTCCAATCTCCATCAATTCTGGGGTATTATGTGCTCCTTGATTCTCTTATTTTGGTGACATTGTTTCTGTATTTCCTTGAACATTCATGACATAATTTGTATCCTACCTATCAGGAACAGGTGAAGGTGGGAATGTTCCACGTTACTCAACTTTGGATCAACCAGTGGAAGCATCTCAGCTATATCAAATACTCCACACTCTTCAGGTGCACCCCAAACAGTATGTTGCTCCGTTTTTGTTGCTTTAGTCTTGCATAGAAAAATAGAGAGTAGCTTAGTGCATTTTCTCGTTGCTGTTTACTGCTCTGGAACTGTTATCCTGACCTCACCTTCTGTAGGTTTCTTAAATGTTAATGTTGACTCATGGGCATGGTGATAAGTAAAAGCTTAGCCCATTGTTTACAGTTAGTGTGATTTTTTTAACTGATTCTAATTTTTGAAAGCTTTGCCGTTCACCTAGAGTTTCATGTAGACCTCTCTCTGAGGCAGAACGTATTTTTTTTCTGCCACAAGTTTCCTGACTACCTGCTGCTGTGAGCTATTCCTGTCCCACTGGAATACCCTAAAACATTATAAGATTCTTCCTGCAGGCTACAAACAGACACCACCTGTACACAACTGTTTTATTTCACCCTTAGCCACTATGTAAATGACAATCTATAAAGTGCCTTCATTAAGATTATCTTCCTTGATCTACTAAACATTTTTTTGCCTCAAACCCTCAACATTGTTATCTGGTGTTTATCAATGAAAACCACATCTTTTAGTTATATGCATGCGTTAATTAGTCTTTTTGGTATGTTTATGTTATCCTTTACATCCTGCAATTTATTTGTTTTACACCTCAAGTTATTATAAGACATATTGCAAAAACATATAATGTCTCTTCCAGTCTTTTTTTTTCTCCTCCGACTAACGTGTATAAGATTTTCGATTATTAAGTCCTGTATGAGCACATCGCAACCGTGTTTAGTTTTAGCATGCTAAAGCTGCTCAGTTACTAGAACTTTGCTACTGTCTGGGGCTCTAGGCATTAGAAATGTGTCTTTTTTTATATCTGTTCTCTGCAAAATTAACTGTTGCACTCTGCAACTCCAGGCAATATGCTGAAATGTGGCGAATCCGATGAAATGGGACTGAGATATTAGTTCCCTGCAAAATGTGTAAAGTTCCTGCCAATCACCGGTATGTTGAGCTGAGAGCAATTTGTTTTATCATGGTTTCCAATGTCTTATCTTCCTTACGCTGCACAGCCCACATCTGAATGTTCTGTTGCAATTGGCTATCTTAGGTGATATTATGTTTTGATTGAATTTACTTTCTCTATTTCTTTCCTAGGTTCCAGCAATTGCTTAGGTAGAGCACCCTACCCAATCTGATGAGTGATGATATGGGACCCTTCTGGTTTTGTGATGGATGCGTACAGAAACATTGCTCGAGTCTCATCAAGTTTAGTTACCAACCAAACCAATGAACCATTACACAATGCGAAGGAAGAAAAGTACCACAGCAGCAAAACAAAATGAAAGACAAATATGGCAACTGCGATCAGCAATTCTGTCTGGAGGGATGATTAGCAACCAAATCTAGTTCTTATGTAAGATGAGGTAGAGACTAACCAAAAAAATTATTTTGCAATTCATTCTATTCGATAAATGCATGTACAACTTTCTTGGATTCTCTGTAATGTATATCTTTTGACTGTCAGAAGCATAGATAAACCATGAGATGTCCTGAAATCCGAATCAAGATCCAAAAAATGGAGGCACGAGTGCTATCTTCCCAAGTCACAGTTAAAGGTTGGCTGCATATGGGATTATTAACAACCCACCCAAAACTGCTATTCGGATTTAAAAACTTACGGGTTTGTGGAGATTGTCACAATGCTACTGAACTAATACTGAAGATTACTGAAAGGGAGATCACTGTGAGGGATTCTAACCGCTTCCATCATTTCAGAAATGGGCAATGCTCCTGTGGAGATTACTGGTGATGAAAGTTGAGCATTTCCTCTTAACTGCTGCAACAAATTAAGATACCGAGTGCAGATGTTGCTCCAGTACCTCAACATCAGGTATCATCTTTGCAAAGGGAAGAGTTTATTGGTCTGGGGATTTCACATTGGTTATATATATATGATTAAACTACACATCCATGACTGACGAATCACTGATATCTACAGTAGTAAGAAAAATTTAAGAATCAATCACTGTTAAAATTATAAGAAGTAAAGTCGAAGAGTTTTAGAGAAGAGACAAAAATACATCCTCCAGAGATGGTTTAATTTGCCATCTCTAGGCGGCAGTTGGCCCAGAGTGTTCCTTTTTTATAGAACTATTTCCTACTTCTCCTCAATACTGCAGTGCAAGTAGTGAGAAATCCCATCTTTCTCTCTATGGAAACCCACATTTCAATGGTCACAAGTTCATAACTACTGTTCCTTTTTTATAGAGTACTCTGAATTTCTGGAAATCGATCAGCCCAGCCACCATACCTTTTGCTAATTATCCGGTGAAGATCGGCATTTGCTTTACTGTCATCAGACACATCCTGCCCGGATGTTGCTAAACTTCTCACAACAAGCTGAGACAGTTTATTAAGAATGATACGGCCAACATTAGGATGATTCACAAGAGCTTCCTCAGACGTTGAGTCAAAGATCAGAGAGCAGATAGTTGAAGCCATCATGATAACAGATTGATCATTTGTATTCTCTGTCCAAGATGCCAATGCTGTTAAGAGATGCACTTGAATGGAGCCATCAAATTCAACTCGGATATTTTCTCTCCTTAAAAGAAGGTTCAAGATGGTATCACAAGCCATGAATATAGTACTGTTGTCCATACCAGTACTGTTAAGGCCAATCATTTTGACTAGGCATTCCACAACAGAAATATGTCCTCCAAATGATGACAACATCTTACATCCTTCAATCTCCATTGTTGTCTGACACAGCATTGGAAGCAAAAAGCATATAGAGAAGAAAGGGCTTGGTTCATAGTCACCCTCAACTGAGAGATTGTGAATTTTCTCCTTGCAGGCAAATGGTGTTTCTGCAAAATAGCTTCCAACAATCCTTACTGACGCAAGAAGATCGTCTCCTTTCCTTCGTACATGATCCTTTGCATCTTGTAGGTATTCCAAAACCACCTCAATTGTCTCTGTGATCCCAGCGAAGACCTTGCCTAAGGTGCTTTCACTGATAGGGCTCCCTGCACCTGCTTCTTCATCGCCACAGACACTTGATATCAGTTTGATAGTCTTCTCTATCAACGAAAATGCAACAGCAAGGTTTCGAAGTTTCAAACTAATAGCTTCGCCCTTTACTGATTGTTTCTCTTCATATTTCATGTAGGCAATCTCATTAAGAAGAACAGCAACTTCAACTCTAGATGATTCTAGGACAAGCAATAGACATCTATCAGCTGGAATAGGCACTATTTCACTGTCATTGAGTAATTCTTTCTGATCAATCAGCCAATTTTCTCCAACAATAGATATCATAGATTCGGCCAAAGTTAGAGCCTGAAGCTTTTCAGCTGATGCAACGCGATTCTGTAAGACTGCAACAATACCAACACGCGTATAGGTAGTCCAGCTGTCGTTTAACATCAAACGAAGAGAAATATGCACTGGTGCAGCATAGTTTGAGGACAGAATGACAGTCAGCAAGTGAAGCGCATCAAATTTGAAGGCGTTGTGCAATAAAGGGAACTGTTTAGCTATCACTGCCACTATGCTCGTCAGCTCCGCAGGATATTTCGCACAGATTGTTTCCAGAGGGAGCTTTGCCAGCACCAATTGCAGAAGTCTCATAGCAAGCTCCTTCGAATGAGAATCGTCTGGCAAGAAAGACATGCTAGAAGCAAGTACATTGATGCAACCAGAGTCGTATAGTTTAGTAAGGCCCTCTTCAGAAGCAGTTGAAACGAGAAACAAGAATTCATAACATTCATCGTAAACAGTAGTAGGTACCTCCCCTTTCAATAATATTTCAAGGATAGCTGGAACCTTTGAGACCATATATTTCGACGCAGCAATCTTGGGGACACGACATATTGCAGCAAGGATAGTAACCGAAAGCTGTAAGTATGCATCTTGATTGACATCAACTTCCATAACACCGACTGCAGCTTTCCCCATCCCACTCATCAAAAGCCGATCAAGAAACTGATCTCCAACAGCATGATAAATCCTATAAATTGAGCCGTGGTCATCTCCAGTGCAGAATTTAGTGGCTAGAAAAAGACCTGCTAGCCGTTGTTCATCTCTTTCGCCTTTCAAAAGTTTCAAGCAACATTCTAAGGCTGGAGCTTGTTCTTTAGAATTCATATGTATGACTTGGGAGAGTATTAGACAGCGAGAGAGATAGACATGACTTGGGAGAGTATTAGACAGCGAGAGAGATGGACAATAGCTAATGACAAAAATTTCACCGATAAAGATTTTTCAGAGGTAAAGAGATTCCTTATTCGCCTGTTTATAGTAGGAAACTAGGAATGAAAGGCCCAAGAAAGGGAAACCCAAAACAAAGCGAGACTTCAATTTGGGATGGAAATATTCTATCCCAAAACTCCAAATATGAGCCCCCGCCTAAGAATAGAATCAAAATTTAAATTCAAGAGATTTTCGCCTATTAATCCGATTTATCTCAACCATTTATTACCTATACAATTATCAACGGCTCCCACCTCCGATCCGTATGACACGAAATGCACCAATTAAACTCCACCGACACCTTTATATAAATAACCCAACTCTCACTCTCACCCTGTAATTTCACACCGCCAACAACTCCTTTACAGCTTTACTCTCTTTTCTTTCTCTCAAAAGCTTCTTCAGTTTTCCGTTCAAGTTTCCGATCAATGGCGCCGAAAGCAGAGAAGAAACCAGCAGAGAAGAAGCCTGCAGAAGAGAAGAAAGCAGAGAAAGCACCAGCAGAGACGAAACCCAGAGCTGAGAAGAAATTACCAAGCAAGGATGCTTCAACAGCAGATAAGAAGAAGAAGAAATCAAAGAAATCAGTTGAGACTTACAAGATCTACATCTTCAAAGTTCTGAAACAAGTTCATCCTGATATTGGTATCTCAAGTAAAGCCATGGGTATCATGAACAGTTTCATCAATGATATCTTTGAGAAACTTGCTGCTGAATCGTCCAGATTAGCAAGGTACAATAAGAAACCAACTATTACTTCAAGGGAGATTCAAACTGCTGTTCGTCTTGTTCTTCCTGGCGAATTGGCTAAACATGCTGTTTCTGAGGGTACCAAAGCTGTTACTAAGTTTACTAGTTCTTAATCGCCAGTAGTCCATCAAATGTTATGAAATGTGTTCAATCTCAATTCCTAGTTCAAATATCTTGTCACTGAAATCGATTGCCTTAATTTCTAGAAATGAATCAATTGAAACCCGTTTATGAAATGTGTTGATATGTCTGAATTACACTTTGGAACATAAATAATGATTTTGCTATTTTTTTACAGTTCCTCATTTTATTCATTTAAATAGACACAATTAGCAGTGGATGGGAAGTCACACAGTCTTCACCTTATGGCTTAGACATTCACATTCTAAATTTTAATTGGAAGCTCTCAGTTTATTTGGCTTATTACTCTTGTCATCTGGCTATTGTTTATTCTTGTGCCACTTTCCAACTCGAGGTCTGCAGCATTGAGTATTAGTATGGGGAACACAGTCATAAAGCCTTAGAGAGGTTTTGTAGCTCATTTTCTTATACAACTGTTAGTATGCAACATCTTAAAAGCTGCTAATCACTCCCAGTCCTACTACTTGCTTTTCTCTCTTTGATATTCACATTCTAAATTTAAATTGGAAGCTTTCTGTGAATTTAGTTTAGTACTCTTAATATGTGGCTACGGCTTATTCTTATGCCACCTTCCAACTTCAGATAAACTGCAGCATTGAGGTTTGTAGGTCTCTGTCTTTTGCAACTGTGAGTATGCAACTACTTCTTAAAGGCAGCATATCAATCCCAGTCCTGCTTGTTGGCTTTTCTCTCTTGTGGATGCTGTCAAGTGGGTTCTATAAGAGGGGGGATGTGGATCCTGCTGCAACGGTATCTATGGGAGGGAGGTATACATTTTTTTTGTTGGCAAAATCTAATTTAAGTTGTTAAGGCACAAAAATCTAATTGAAGGTTCAGTGTTTATTTCAAAGAAATGATTCAAAACCATTCACATGAAAGCTGTAATTGCTAACTGAAAGGGAAAAACATTAGAACCTCTGTAAGTGGTCAGTTTTCTGTTGGCAGTGTGGGGGCTTGCGATTCTTCTGGAGACTAGCTTGAGGACCTAATGTGGCAAGGTATTTCTGATTTTCCTTGACAACCTAATTTGCAAAAAATCAGGGGTTTCATCTGCTTCAGTAGCTTTATCCCCTCACAGTAAATAGTAAATTGCTATTCCTATACATTTTTGCCTTGTCAGTTTTACTGAAAGGTTAGTTACAGTTGCTGAGAAAGCGTAAGTTGTTGTATTAGAACTCAGGCAGACAGTTGGCATGGCACTGTCTTCCCTCTCTGTTTTCTAAGGCCCCAAATTTTTGAACCAACATTTGCACTAGATCCCATAAAACGAAAACACTTGCACTAGCTAAGCTTAGCAATGGCATGTTAATAGTTGAGTAATTGTTGCCTTGCAGGTTCACTAGACAGTCACATTGTAGTGCCTATTATGAATCATGATGAATTACAACAGTAATATAACAGGCATTACTGCAGTATACACAGTAGTATAAAAAATGTACAAGTCTGGATCCCTAAACTTTTCTATCGAATAACATTAAGAGGTAAGATGAACGTATATTCACTCCTACTAGGAAAACTTTCACTTTCCGCGTTCCTGCATTTACTTATTCGACTACCATGGATCAGCATAATGAGTCACTAAAGTCTATATCACATTCTCCCATTGATGAAACTCAACGCAGATTACCAGTTTATAAGTTGGAATCCAGCATCTCATCCTCCTGCAGCTAGTTGAAAGACTGAGCATGGCTTTTTGTCTCCTCAATTCCAGCTGACTCCATTGTCTTCGTATCATCTTCCCCTAATTCTTTCAATGAAACTAAGGTGTTCTTGTGAGGGAACACTTGATGAATATCTTCCTTAAATTCCACAAGCCTTTTCGAGGTTGAAACTTTTGTGTCGTAAAAGTCGAGATGCTTACCAATGTAACTTAAAACACCACCACTCTTCGTAACGGCTAATAATTCGTTTTCTTCAACCCTTAACTTTTTACTCCAACCCAATGACAGATGTTTTTCTTGCTCTTTCATGTCATGATTATCATTTTTCTTTTCTAATAGGCATACGTCATAGCAATTTTCGACATCTAGATAAATAGCAAAACACAAACACTCATCCAAAACACATAATATTCTACTAAGCCACCAATCACCACCTGGTGGCAAAGGAGGTGGTGAAAGATCACAAAACTTTTCCTTTAGCCAAATCGAAAGTTAAGATCATTTCTTTAAAACTGCTTTTCCAGTAAAGAGCTCCATTGGCAAAAATACCTTGTTCCAACTGATATGGCCCGAATTCGTCGAACTCTCCAAGATTTCTCCATCCACTACCACTGCCTAGAGTGTATATATGGACTTCTATAAAGTAGGTCTTCATCAACATATATATTCCTACAACTTTGTACTCATTTGTTGAAGAAACGTAACCAAATCCGCTCGCCCAGTGAATCTTCTTTTGAAATTCACAATCTGTCTTGATTTCTGGAAGAACAATGTACTCTTTCGTGATGGGGTTAAAAATCAAAACCGATGGGTTAGCAAGACATACTAAACCGTTACACGAACCAATAAAGTTAGATCTAGTAATCGGAGGGGTGAAATTAATCTTTCTAATTTTCTGAACGGGTTCTGACTCAGGATTGTCATTATATTCAAAATAGTGAAATTTTTCATTACTCCCAGTGTCATCAATCCAAGCAATAAAACCCGACTTACAAGAATCATTATGATTAAGATGCTGCAAGTGCATCCGAGAGAATAATGGATGACGGATAAGACTTCTCCAAGCTGTGCAGATCAATTTGCATTCGAGAACGGATTCCATGGTTAAACGAGTTAATATATCTGATGTTATCTCCACGGGGAGAGTCTTGAAATACTCCATGATGATAATAACAGTTGTAGTTGAAGAAAGAAGGATATACAAAGGATAGTTTAGAAAGAAATTGAAAATCTAGTGTTCAAGAAATAGAAATGGAAATTGGGGTTTGGAGAGAGGAAAGGCGGAATGAAATTTGCTGGGGTTTACAGAGAAGAAAGGGAACAGCTTTTTGCTTTGGGAGGATGTGTTTAGAATCTTTAGACTTCAGACCCAAAGCAGCGAGAGACAAGTGTGCTGGTTAGATGTCGCCACGGTGTTTAAGTTGTTATTGGTCCGACCGACCGGAGGGCCCGAAGGGAGGGAGTCCCTTTTATAACCATTTTTTTTGTAAAATGAAACCTCACAGATATTTGTAATTTGATAAAAAGATTTTGGTAGTGTGCACTTGATAATACCAAAATATCTCTACCTTTTAGTCCAATTACTATAACTCCTTATGTATCCTATTCCTTTAGGGGTATAATTGGAAAGCAAACTTTAATATAACATATCTAAAAATCTGTCCCTTGGATTTACCAATTTTATCTCGTTGGAAAGGTTATAAAAAAATCTACGCAATGAGTACAAACAAAAATATCAAATTTAGAGTTTTTACGAAAAATTCGTAGGTGTTTATCATTTTAGGCACAGTTTTAGAAAATTAAATGTATATCCATTATATAAACTACCACAAAAGATACATAATACTTTATGTAGCCATATTTTGGTTTATGCATCAACTAATTTTCATTTGCAACTAATACAACGATGCACTCACCCCGTTTCAAGAAAAGTGATATTTTCACTTATGCCTCAAAAATAACATTCTGGCAAAAATCTGATATATAACGCGCTACGCAATCAAGAGTGTTTCGCTTTTCTTCGGTCGGCCCTCCCCACCGTGGCATCGGTATTCTAGTTTAAAAGTGTGCTTGGTTAGCATCCTATACCATAACTTGTCTCGAACTTGTCTCGAAAATTAACTTTTTTAATCGTGGAAGAAAATATTTATTGTTCAAGAAAAATTGGGTACAAAAGAATGTACCAATATTGCTATTTTGGAAATTACATAGATAAAATATGTTTTTCTATTTATACTTTTATTTTTATTTTTTATGAAGCAATATCTTATTATTAGTTTTCAACTTAATCAATTCCAAAATCGGAAATTAGAGACTAAAATGTTTAGGAGTAAAAGATTTTGTTTCTTTGGGAAGTAATTTTTTTTTAAAATAATTTCCGACTTCCGGAAGCTACAAAACACTTCTGCTTTTAGTTGTCAGGCTATAAGCAAACATAGAGCACCATTTAAGCTATGAGAGGATGTGTAGATTATTATGTACATGATCAGTGCATATGCATTTTCTTGTGGTATATAGAAAGTGAGAGGAAAACGTAATTGAATTAAACCATGTTTCGTCGCGAGGGAAAACAACCGAGTCCCCATTAAAAACCGTAACATGATTAGACCTATATGGATCAACTGCTTCATCTAAGAAGAGCAATGGTTGTTGTCTGTGTTTCATATGTGGTAATAAGAATAAGACATTTTCAAACCTGTTTTGCTTTAAATTTCCCTTAAGGTTAGTGAGAAGTTTTTTTGATCTCTAGCCGTCTGGTTTTTGAACAACTTCTTTGTTTGTGTAAATTTTATTTTCAACTTAAATCAAGATTTCATTAGGTTTGATGAAAATATCCGGTAGAAAAAGGAGAAAAGAAAAAAAATTGTGGAAAAGATTTGGTGAAATATATTTTAGAATTACTTAATAAATTAAAATTAATTTTAGGTAAATAAAAGCTGACTAAGATGGGGTTCACATCCTCTACATGAATGTCAAGTTCTAGACATTGGGTTTGACATCCTCTATCTGAAACTGGGCCACGTCATCTAGATACTGGGTTTAAGAATTTAGGGTTAGGGAAGGATTCGAAGGAAAATGGAAGTGCATTGTATCCTACATGGATTAAGATATTTACCACCAGGGCTACGATGTGGTCGGGCCACATATTTTAAGTACATGTCCCCTCTTCTTTAATTTACACGTAATGAGAAGTTAGTTTTAACTAAAAACACATCCTACTTTTTCTCCCCGAAAAACATGAAAACTACTTTCCCCCTAAAAACTACCCCCTCTAAATCTCCCAAAAAGCAAAAAAAGTAAAAATTTCCAAGACGTGGTAAGAAAAGAAGAGGGGCCACATACTTCTATGTTGTGGCACGACCATATCGTAGGTGCTCCGGATGTTTACCTTCACACACATTTCGTTGGAGAAGTTCTCAAGATATATGCATGTTACAAATATGGAAAACCTGTGCACCGGACCAGTAGAAGATATATGAACATATATCTATAAAATACAATCCTTTGACTCTAAAGCGACATTATGCATCTTGAGTATTATGACTCACCGATACTGAATGTGTCGAATGCCAGCTTCTCAGCGATGGCGCATTAGCTGCCAACTTAAATTTATAGTTAAATTTTGTTTTGAAGACGAGACTAACCATATTCATCAGTGCTCGCTATAACAATTAAAATTCATCGCAACTTATAAAAGAGTCTACAATAAATGAGTTCATCCAACGAGATACTGACTTAGACAGGACCCTAACCTTTATAGATTTTGTATTTCTTGTACTTGTTTGTCACACTGGATGTAGATTTTAATTATAAACTTTGTGAACCTAAAACTCTCATCCCTAAGGGCAGGCAATGTTCAAATGAATTTTTTTGTTGAGCCAGGTGGATAGTCAAATAGGATTTTGCACTATGGAAAAGAAGTGGGCGGTTGACAGTTAAGCGCCCAGACGAAGTTCCAGCGTTGGCGCGCGTCGTTCAAACGCTGGCGCTCGTAGTTCCAGCGCTGGCGGTCCAGGAAGCAACGCGAGCGATCGCAGAAAAGCCGCCGGCGTTTCGATCAAGACCGCCAACGGTTACTTTTAAACGGTCACCGGAACGGCTAGTTTCTACCTCCATAAATACGGCTCGAGTTTGATCTCACAAATTCACAACAATCTTTCATCCGATCAATCTTTTCTTAATTTCAATTTCTTTCAATTTTCAACCATGAATTCTGATTTTGATTCTTCTGAGGAAGATATGGAGATGGATGAAATGTTGTATGAAGAAGAGGAAGAAATGTGTATGGAGTTTTTGCGTCAAATAGATGAAGATGCAAATCAAGATAGAAGAAGGCGAAATTTTATGTTGCAATTACAATCCGGGATCATACCAAAGCCTTTAGAGCCATATGAAGTTGCGACTAGAAGATGGACGTGGCGAGATCGACATTTTTACCACAAAAAGATGATGCATGATTATTTTAATCATGAATATGTCTATTCCGATGAGGATTTTCAGCGACGATTCCGCATGGGCCGCAACTTGACGCAAAGGATTATTGCCGAGCTTTGTCAGGTACAACATTTATTTAATTATCAGTATGATGCACGACATGTACAAGGCTTTAGTCCCGAACAAAAGATCACTGCCGCCCTCCGTATACTATGTTACGGGGTACCAGCGGATTCCACGGATGATTACATCCGTATTGGGAAAACAACCGCCTTTAGGTATCTCAAATTGTTTTGCGAAACAATTGTCGAGCATTTTGGTCCAATCTTTTTAAGAAAGCCTACTCAGGAAGATGTTCAAAGAATAACTGAAGAAAACACCGCGAGGGGTTTTCCAGAAAATGCTAGGTAGTCTTGACTGCATGCACTGGACGTGGCATGCGTGTCCGGTTGAATGGGCAGGCCAATATAAGGGTCATTATCCAAAACCAACTGTAATTTCAGCTAGCTATGATTGTTGGTTTTTGCCTGCCTTTTTTGGAGTCCCGGGTTCAAATAACGATCTCAACGTTTTGTATAAGTCACCATTGTTTGAAGATCTTAAGAATGGGATCGCGCCGCACTATAATTTCACCATCAACGGTCATCACTACACTCAGGGTTATTATCTAGCGGACGGAATCTATCCAGAATGGTTAACTATGGTTCAAGCTTATACACAAATAGGTTTTGGACCGACGACTTCGAAGGATATGAAGTACTTTAACACCCAACAAATGAAATGCAGAAAGGATGTTGAATGCGCTTTTGGCATACTGAAAAGGAAGTTTGCCATCATAGCTGGGCTGACACGCTTTTTTGATCTTCAAGAAATGAAAAAAATTATGTTGACTTGTATCATTCTGCATAACATGGTCATTGAAGAAACCAGGCGTGACCTAACCTGGACTAGTTTTCCAGATGAAGATTTGGCGTCGAGTCTTGTAGTGGAACATAGGCATCCGGCAAGAGAATATATACTTGCCACTGACAGACTCCAAAACCTGGGAATCTATGGACAACTAAGACAAGATCTAACTAAACACATTTGGGCTTTAAAGGAGCAAGAGACGATGCGCGGGGGCGAGGCAGAGGCAGAGGGATAGGCAGATAGATGTTATTTTCAATTTAGTGTTGTTTATTTTAATTAATATGTTTTTTAATTTAAAGTTGTTTGTTTAAACGACTACACTTTAAAATTAAAATTGAGGCAATTATATTAAAAGTAATTTTAAATAAACGAGTACAATTAAATTAAACTTAACTAAACAAGAATTAAAAATCAGTTATTAAGACTGTATTCATCTTCGGTTTCTTCTGAGGCATCATCTTAGTCTTCTTCCACATTCACATATTGACCAGTTTGTTGAGGGGGGACTTGTTGTTGTTCGGACGCGACTTGTTGTTGTTCGGATGCGGCTTGTTGTTGTTCGGCCGCATCCATTTCCTTAGTCCATGCAGCAAGTTATCGTTCATTCATAATTGAAGTGTTCAAGGAGAGTAACTTGTTTAGCTTACAATCCCCGTAGTATTGTTCTCGCGAAAGACGAATTTTTTGTTGATTATTTATAGCAATGCCACGGTCCCTGGCTCTATCTGCTTCTATCTGCATCTCGAATTCCTTGTGATCAGCATAGTTGAACTCGCTTGAACCTCCTTCTAATGCTCGTTGGGCTGCGTCTCTCGCTGCTTTTGCAGCTTTCTGACCCCCTTCCATTCTTCTCTTGACGTTGGTGTTAACGTCTAGATTAGTGTTGTGTTGTTCCTGACTACTTGGAG
This sequence comes from Papaver atlanticum, assembly GCA_023531105.1. Lineage (NCBI taxonomy): Eukaryota > Viridiplantae > Streptophyta > Magnoliopsida > Ranunculales > Papaveraceae > Papaver > Papaver atlanticum. Next base: position 2,541,969 of record JAJJMB010017752.1, on the reverse strand, counting down.
ATCCAGTTCCATCAGGTGAGGAAGCAGGCCCTCCATTATGAAAATCCTGCCAGATTGGACAATGTGGTGATCTTGCAGGCACTTGATTACCTTTCATCAAGTATGGATTAAACTTGTTAAGCACCCTCAAAATGGTGAAACAAGTTTCATGTTGGAATCCCGTTTTGTGGGATCTTTGCCACTCTTCCCGACATCTTCGTTCAAAATCCGGTTCGCCTTCACCACTTCTTCTGTTGTGCCACATTTGAGTGATCAAAGCTACAAATTCACTAACGGCTGCTGAAATTGCGTGAAAACGATGAGACAACCCATCGGCATCCCGTTTATTGGGGTTACCTGTTTCTTCATAAATTTTTTTGTAAAATCTTATCATAAAAAGTTTTTTTCTCTTGATAAATACCATTGATTTCATCTAATGTATATAATACATAGTTTTTACAAAGTAACTCGTCTTCATCCATCGTATACTTGACACCACGAATTCTTGTGTTTCTTGGTTGTGATTGTGGTGTTTCTTGTTGTGATTGTTGTTGTGTTTGTTGTGGTGTTTGTTGGTGTGATCGTTGTTGTGAGGATGCTATATTTGTTAGAAATGAAATTTATAGAGATGAAATTTTTTATGGTAGATTGAGTTGATATGAATAGTTTTGTTTGAAAAAAAAAGAAAAAATTATAGATGGTATGAAATTGTGTAATTTTGAGGTAGTGATGAAGAAGGTGCGAGTTTTAAGTCTTGAGATGAACTGAATTTATAGGGAAACAAAAAGGAGCAACAGCCGTAGGATGGAAGGATCCCTTGGCGCTTTTGTGTCAAACGCGGCGCATTTAGAAAAAACGCTAGAGTTTGACTTAACAACGGGCGTTGGACATACAAGTGCCAGCGTTTTTAGGACAAGCGCCAGCATTAGTGCCAAACTCGCCCGCTCTTACATCACGCGCGCGCTACATGTTCCATCTCACTCAACAAACCAACAAATTTGTTGGTTTGTACATCCATTTTTCATGTTTGTTGAGTTCATAGTGGGAGCAAAATCAACAAACTTCAAGTTTGTTGAGTCCATAGGAACTGCTCTAAGTAATCAACATGACTATGGATAGAAATAAAGGGGCTTCCCAAGAGAGCTTTTGCTTTCACGATCAATATTTTTTATGAGCTTTCTGGACACAAATTAGATTTGAGAGTAACAATTAGTTGAAACTCGTATCCTCCAAACTCCAAAGGTAGTTTGTTGTAGAATATATATTCTTGAGCGTTCTTTTATCCAGTAAGAGTAGGCTTAGGGATCTTATTTGCATTGTTCCAGAAGAAGCTAAAATTGGATCATCGTAACGAAAACCTTGTCGTTTTTCCATATTAATTTTATCTCTGTATAAAAGTTCTAGAGCAATGTAATGAAAACCTTAACTAATTGAAGATACTTAGAATCTTTCTTGCTTGTATGTCTATGGACAATAAAAAAAGCAAAAACAAACAAACATTAATCAAGTGTGAGAACCAATTTATTCATCGGTTCCAAGAAATATTGCAAAATAGTCAACATTATCTATAAGACCTAAATCCAACCCTATAATCGGAAAAAACAATTCATGAGTTACAACCTTGTTGTAGATAAAGAAAAGAAAACTAAAAACTCATGGATCTAGCTAGTAACGTTGCAACCAAGTAAACCACCCATTTTTATTCGAAATCCTGACATAAACAAAAAAGTAAAAGGAGATAAGTCACACTACCTTGTATATGTAATATCAAACATACTTATTAAATTTGCAGCATTCATTAGAAACTATCTGATATATCTAACACAAAATCTAACCGAGAACTTGTTAGAGCACTATCCGGTCGAACTCGCAAGCGTTGCTATCTCAAGCTTGTTTGTCAAGTTTAGGTGATCAAAACTATAAGTCTTGATTTCTAGTCTACTTATAGCTATGTCTTGGATTAGGATAAAATGTGTAGTTGAGCTTTAGACTTCAAGGGGTTCATCGATTGAAGACGAAGACCTATTGAGGAGATCTTGGAGGAACTTCGTCAACAAAAGGTATGTGGAGACTAAAACTTATCTATCACTCAGAAGTCTATTCTATTCTATCTCCTATTGAGACTAAGTCGTACAACTATATAGACTTTTACATTATACACATTTGATATTTCGAGTTGAGTTTAACTCGCTTATATATTTCTCGAAATATGTGTTGGAAGCTTTTTTCTTTATCTACGTTCATCATTATTCTTGATGATTTTAGTTGGAAACAATTTATTTGTTGGAAACTAAATAATAAGTCAAAAGATGATCATGTGAAAATTGCCTTGAAACATCTTACATGATTTGTGTGAGACAGTCATTTGATGTCGACTCAGAATGTTTCGTATTGATCATTCGATCACTTGAAAATTACTTATAAGCTAATAGTTTGTGTGAGACAGCTACTGTCGCCTTTTAAGGATGTTTTAATGATTGAAATGGGAGTTTAGAACAATTAACCTTTGTCTGGATACAGCATAGTATGCATACCAGTATGCAAACTGTTGTGTATGATTCAGGTCTGGAAACCTAGTTTGCATACCAGTATGCGAACGGTTTTAACTGTTAAAGTCCGAGAACCAAGTTTGCATACCAGTTTGCAAACTGCTGGACAAAACTAAATTCCAGAACTATAGTTTGTTTACCCGTTTGCAAACTTAGTGGTTAAAGTTCTAAAATCGATTAAGTATGTTTTCATACTCATGAACAAATACATTTATAAATTAAGGAATGAAATCTTTGCAAACCGTGGCTTAATGTTCATGAATTGTGTCGCATGAATCAAATCCGATTTTGCTTCAATTGTTTCTTGTATACTTCTATGAGATATATACAATTGAACAACTCTATGAGTAACACAATTAGATTCATTTGATTATCTTTCATGTTTGATTGATCATCATATTTGATCTAGAAGTGTTAGATGAATGTGGTTAATACAAAAGTGTTAATATGGCTAACTTCAGTTAACTATTGTTGAGCCAACTCAATATACACGTTTAGGTACGGTTACCCATATCTAAATGAAGGTATATTTTATTTGTGTGTAACAAGCTAAGACCATCTAACGGTGGAGAGATATTGCTTTGGTTTTAAGCAAACATAACTTGAATATTAAATCAGGTTTTCATCTAACGGTGAGTATTGAATGCTTTGTTTCTAAGCTAACCTAGCTTTGATTGTAAGCAACCCTGATTTAAAAGACTATATAAGGGAGAACTCTAGCAAATGGAAACCTAATCCCCATACTTCTGTGTGATACTAGTTATGACTAGTGTGGATTCTCCTTTAATTAACCTAGGTTTTTCCTAAAACCATTATAGGTTAACGACTTAAAGACTTCATTGGGATTCTGAATCCAGAGCCAACTATTTTCTCTGTAGTTGCGTAATCTGATCTTACTTGTTCTATCGTATTGAGTACTATCTTCTCTAAGATTTGCTCGAGATTTATCTCCAATAGGTAAGATATAAAAAGTAATCAAAAAGCTCTTCGTCTCATTCTTTGTGATTCCACAATAACTTCTTTTACTACCATATAGTTAAGTGATTGTGAGGTGATTGATATTTCTAGGCTGTTCTTCGGGAATATAAGACCGGATTATCAATTGGTTCCGTTTCACCTTGATTTATCAAAATACGAAAAAAAACTTCATAGGTACCTATGTGGGAGACATATTTATCTATCAGAATAGACTTATCTGTGGGAGACAGATTTGTTTATAAGTCTTCGACTTTGGGCCGTAACAACTCTTAGTTGTGGGTGAGATCAGCTAAGGGAATCAAGTGCGTAGAGTCCTGCTGGGATTCAGAGGCGTAAGGAACGCGATTGTACCTTAATCGGTGTGAGACTTGGTTATGGCTCAACTACATTCCAGTCCGAAGTTAACTTGTAGTAGGCTCTGTAGCGGCTTAATACAATGTGGTGTTCAAATCTGGACTAGGTCCCGGGGTTTTTATGCATTTGCGGTTTCCTCGTTAACAAAACTTCTGGTGTCTGTGTTATTTCTTTTCCGCATTATATTTGTTAATATAATTGAAATATCACAGGTGGCGCGTAGTTCAATCAATTGGTAAATCCAACCTTTTTTTGTTGATATAAATTGATTGACACTCGAACATTGGTCTTTTGTACCCTTCAAGTTATACTCATACCAATCAGTTCACGGATTTCATGCTGTTGATTTACTGGTTGATTTGAGAAAGAGATATAACTATTGGATATCTTTCCTTGATTGATTCTGACTGTCTAGTTGTTTCTCTTGAAATTATGTTGGAGTTAGTCCATACAGATTGCCGAACGAAATATTGGGTATGGTTGTTAGACCCATGCTTTTTCAATTGGTATCAGAGTAGGCAAACACGTTAAGACCTCATAAGTCTGTGTTTGTAGCAATCTTACTCAATGAACAGAAGTGCTATCTCTATAAACGTATCGCCAGTCTTCAATGACTCGAATTACTTATGGTGGAAAGTTGCTATGCGGGCCTTTCTTCAAGCGCGCGATTTTCAATCATGGGTTTGTGTTGTTAATGGCTATGATCCTCCTATTGTTACAGTAGATGGTGTAACTGTTGCAAAGGATATTGATGAGTATGAGGATCATGAGATTCTTTCTGCAAAGCAAAATTCTGACGGTTTGAATGCTATCATCCATGCCATTATCCCAGATCTTCAGTACCATGTGACTACGTGCACTCAGTCTAAATATGCTTGGGATATCTTAGAATCTTTATTTGAAGGGAATACCTCTGAAAAGGAAGCTAGGCTTCAAAACCTAAATTCTCAAAAGTGTCTGAAATGGTTAATGCGTTTTTTGCATTAGGTAAGACTATTCCTAAAAAGGACATTGTGATGAAAATTCTTAGATCGTTGCCAGCTAGATACGATTCTAAGAAATATGCCATCGTTGAAGGGAATAGCCTTGATACACTTTCCAGAAACTCACTTGTTGGAAAGTTAAAAGTTCTTGATCATGATCAGAACACAATGCTGTGACTGTTTTGGGGTAAAAACTGATTCTGCTGTTTTTGGTAAATTTGGGTGTGTTGATGAGAAACGAATTCAAACCCTAAACAAATGTACTGCACATGAGTACTTTTAGATTTGAGAGATCAATCTGTAAGACTCTGGCCTAAACCAAGAAATGGCCGTTCCAGATTCAATTCGGTCACAAAGTGAAGGAGAAGGGTTGATCTTAGGGAGGGAAGCGAAGAAGGTGTTTGAGATCAGAATGTTGAATTATGTAGGAGTGGATGTTTTATGACTTGTATCAGAATGTGGAACTGGCTTGCAGGATGTAAGCTATCAGTTTTTGGTGTTTTCTGGATACTTGTGTTGATAACACTTGTGTTGTCTTTTGAAATAGGTTGAAATCCTATTTCTACAAGTCATGTTTGAGCACACCCTGATCTCGTAGGAAGTGGAGGTGATTAAGCAGTGGAGAAGTGGGGTTGTGTAAAAAGTGGTGATCACCACGTTTCCATTACGAGGGAAAACTGGTCACACTTTTACCCACTACTCTTATTCTTGTTAACCGTCCGTCCTTTCCTGACACTTTCTCGTAATGGGCGCGTTGCACGCCGCATGCTGTAAACCGCCAGACCAATACCCCAGTGAGCATCCCCCAGTTTATGACATGTTTGATGTCTCGAGTGAATGGGTCAAGTCGTGAGACTCGCCGCTAAAAGCAGCGAATAGTGCTTTTAGGTCAAATTATTTATGAAATCAATAAAACATCGCTTATAATCGATGTATATAAATCATTTCTTTTAAACAAGCAGTTGGAAATAATCGATGTGCAGGAAACATCGTTGTTTTAGTGCTCGTTCAAATTAGTCGCGAATTGAACGTCTTAAAAAGGTAGCATGATCGGCCACCTTTGGGTGATCGTTTGAGAACCCTATGGGTGAGATACCACTTGGTCGATCGCTCCCCGTGGAGGAGGGGTGGCCGGTGATCACAATGCTACCCTGTTGGCCTCCTGAAAACAAATCTACACCATCCGACTAGGCTAGCGAAGTTGGATGGACGAGATGATTTGCGGCAGTTGCATATTATCGTTGATGTACTTTAGGGTTTAGGAGCCGTGCGGCCAACCCTCTTTTGGGTAATCGATTCACGGTACTGGACATTATTTTGAACAGGCCGATCGGTTAGGTGCAGAGGCAGGCTGCCGGTGATCATGCTGATGCCTTCTGGGCCGCCTGAAATTGGATATAAGCCATTTAATTTGGACGGCGAAGATGGACGACCGTGATCAATTTGCGACAGCAGTACATTGCCACAACACAAACTAGGGATTCCAAAACAGCGCGTTTACCCTACTTTGGGGCAAACAGTTTGGTGCCCTCTTGACTCGCCGCGGGTAGGTCGATCGACCATGGATATAGTTGGGTCGCCGGTGAATACGTTAGCACTTCTTTAATTATTCGAAGGAAGATCTAAGCCGTCCAACTAGGCTAGCTAAGTTGGGCGGTCGTGATGTTTTTTGAGACCGTTTTTGCCGGTCTTAGCTCGTTTGAGCTCATTTTTCAACATCGCGATTACCTATGTTCTGGCTAATGTTTGAGGGTGTTACGGTTGAACTAAATGGATTCCGACCGGCTGGGATGTTAGTGAGCCCGCCGGTGGTCATCATGATGATCGCCTAGTTCCGCTAGGAGTAGGCTAGACTTGTTGAATTGCGTGGCCAAATCGTGTGTCCGTGATCGTTTTTTAAGACTGACATGGACAGTCTAGATTTTCCTTAAGGAATTTAAACGCGTCGATCGAGCTAACTTTTAATTAAAAGTGTGTCGACACGCCGATCTCTTTGTCAAAGAGTGGTGTAGCCTATGTGAGTGTTTTCATGCAGGTCTCAATACTGACACTTCGAGAGATTCATGCTACTCCGCTGCAAGTGAACATTAATCGTCATGTCATGCCAATATTAAGAGTTCGGCTGGGAACATAGCATAGGAAAATACCAGGCAGGTCAATGCATTAGTGAATAATGCCGGTGGGGAATAAAATTCACATAATATTTGGGATCGTTGCTGTATGCACCATTCTTAGTGAATTTATATATATATATATATATATATGTCCAAATATATTGAATTGCTCAATACATCTATGAGAGAAGAGGTTTATGCACTCATCACTTTCAGATGGCTTTCGTTCCTTTGCAGGATGACAACGCATTAAATACAGGGTTTCACAATTTTGACCCTGAACTGAAAACCACCATCAACAGTGACCAATGCAAGTAATTCTCCTAACTTGTCTTGGGATGATGAATGTTTTCCAAATCATGTTGACCTTGACAGGTCATTGATTTTACAAAAGATCAAGGATATTGTGAGAATAAGCAAAAGATCTGAGAAACAACTCTCTCTCTGATGCTTCAGATGATTCCATCCATGTAAAATCATATCAGTTGGTTAATACGCATACTTCCGAAGTTTGCACAGAAATTTCAGCTATCACAACAGAAACTGCTACTAACTCAAATTCTGATTCAGAATACGAGTCTCACACTGAGATTTTGGAATTCTTGGATAAAAATGAAAAAATTCATCAAGAAAATCTTCAACTAAAGATTTTGTTGGAGAAACTTGAATCATCACTTCAGGTGAAAAATATTGAGATTGATTGTCTTAATGATGAATTCACTAGAACCCTATCTCTAAAATAAAAAGAGATTGACACACTTAAGTGTGACCTGCAAAGGTTGTCTGGAAGATCTGACAAGATCTCAGCAATGTTATTTGGTCAGAAGTCTTTTGGAAACACAAATGGTTTAGGGTTCAAAAGCAAGACTGTGAGCACAAACAACTCCTTTGTTTCGACCGATTTTAGAATAATGGATGTTGAAAGTTGTGATAAACATGAGTCATTTCAGCAAAACAAATTTTTTTATCTGAAGTGTTTGTTTTGTGGAAATGCAAATCATGTTCAAAGTAAGTGTTGGAAATTCAAGAAGAACAACAAAAGAATTGCCAAACTTCAGAATGACATGCAAAGGATGAATCTGGCTTTGGGTAACCAACAGTGAACTCCTGAAGATAAGAAGAAGTCTAAGAGAACTAGAGTCAGACGAGGTAAGAAGTCTGTTTATACAACAAACCTTGGTAAGTCACCTTGTGACAAAAGATGTGAGCATTCTGCTCACTCCATTACTACCTAAGCGTAGTAATGCATGCATCCTTATTATTAACTGTAGAATATGAGGATTGCATCAAGGTTGCTCAAGTCGTGTATAGTTGTTAACTCCTTATTTTCTAATTTATATAAGGTTACGAACATTAAATTGTGCAAGTGAATATTTTATTATCAAAAATAGATAATGGATCGTGAACCAATAAAGACTTTTTCAAAGTTCTTTAAGGTTTGGTTATCCGGTGCTCTATTTATATTCATTTGAGTTCAAAATGCCCTTCAATTCTTTTTTTTCTTTGAAAGATACAGTTTCATGGCTCCTGTAACTAGAGGTATCACAAAAAGGGATGCAGTAGAAGCAATTAATATGTATCTTTGTGAAGGAATCCAATCCTCAAGGAAGAAAAAGGAGAAGTCTACAAATGATGAAAAAGGTTCTTCCTCTAACTGTCTTTTGTCTTTTAGTAAGAATGATAATAACTTTAGGGCTATGGTGAAGGATTTCATCAGCAAAAGAAATGATTTAAAATCTCAAATAATTTTCTCCTTGGAAAAGATAACCCACTATGAACAAATGTTATCTCTGACAAAGAACACCTTGTGTGAACTGAAAAGAGAACTTAGTGAGTTAACTGATATTTCTGAAGATCTGGAGGAATTGAATGATCCAATAATCAATGGGGTTTTCAATAATGAGAAGGAATTCTCAGTAGATGCTCTGAAGAAGCTCTACAATATCTAGGAAACTTCTTATGAGAATTTATTCTTATGTTTTAAGAAGGATAACTAGGGTTTGCAATAACATATATTGTGATTACACATAACTATTTCCAACTGTTGATACATGAAAAATAATGCCCCTTAATGGGATAGGGGTGCCCCCGAAGGGGAAGCAAACCCAACAAGAGACATGGGGACTTGGGGACTAAACCCAAGTCCAACAAGAAGGTATCCATGATGCAAGAGGGATAAGGAAGGAATTAATATAGAAAATGGAGGTTATATTAAGGAAGTAATGACATTAGTAATAATTAAGGAGGTTTAGGACATGTGGCATGATGTCATAAAAGGAGGGGCTTTTGGAAAGTCTATATAAAGAAGGACAAGGTACAAATGAAAAGGCAACTCTCTCTTACCATTCTTTGTAAGTGTAGTTATTAGGTGTGACTAGGACGGGTAAGACCAAAATCATATTCACCCCTCAACATTTGGCGACCACACTCGGAGGCTCGTGCCTAGCTTGCCATAACACACCTGGGAGGCGCTAGCTCAAGCGCGCCCAAGAATCAATCAACCAACCGACCTCTCAACCTGGACGAAGTAACAACAGACGAGAATGAGGACAGTGAAGAAGAAATACTAACCCGAGATATCATTACGCAACCAACAATGCACGAACCTAAGAATAAAGAAGCGAGCGTGACGCAGGAGAAAAACACGCAAACAACTAAGTCACAGAAGCCCACACCCCTAGCCCTGCAGGATATACAAAAATAGTTGGAAAAACGTGCACGGAGAAGGAAAGAGCTGTAGGACTGGATAAGACAAGCAGTGGTGGCAGGCCAAAAAGCCTCCAAGGAAGCAACACAGGGCGAAGAACACAAAGGCAACAAGCCAACAACAATGTCACAGGAGGAAATGGCGAGATACCTAGAACAAAACTACCACGTGATAAAACAAGACAACCATCATCTTATAGGTAGACCTTACCCAGCAAGTATCCGCGAATACCAGTATCATGAAGACTACACGTCCCTAAAATTTAAGACGTATGATGGACAGGGAAACGCACGGGAACACCTCAGCCGATTCCTATCGTTAATGAACGAAAAAATCTCCAATGAAAAGCTGTGCCTAAGAGAATTCCCCAAGTCACTAACGGGCACAACATTCACCTGGTACGATAACCTAAAGGAAGAAAATGTGGATTCTTGGCCGGCCATGTCCGCGCTCTTCCTTGGAAAATTCTACTCAGCAAAAAGAAAGATCACATCGATTGATTTGAGCCGAAGTGGTCAGCAGATGGGAGAAGAAATAGGAAAGTACATCTTGCGGTTCCGGCGCCTCGCACTGGATTGTCACGTAGACATCAGTGAGGGAACGCTCGTCGAAATATGTGTACGTGGAATGATACTCGCCTTTAAAGGAAGTTTGATCAACTTCAGATTCCAGACTTTCGTCGATTTAGAAGAAGAAGCGGAAGGATCGCTGACTGTGTGGGAGAAACATACACAGACCCCACCTGGCGCTATGAAGTCCAAGCTGTGTCTGAAGCGCTGCGTAATGTAAGTGTTGATGGTGGTTTTTAGTTCCGGGCTAAAAATTGTAAAACCCTGCATTTAATGTGCCGTCATTCTGCAAAGAGACGGAGCCATTCGAAAGTGATGAATACCCAACCTCTTCACTTGCGCATTTATTAAGCAATTCAATATGTTTACCTGAAATTTATCCAGAATGGTGCATGTAGCAACAATCCCATATATTCTGTAAATTTCGACACTCTGCCTGTATTATTCATTAATGTAAGACTCATTGAATACTTTCTGTGCTGTGTTCCCCGGCTGAACCCTTAATATTGATATGACATGACAATTAGTGTTCACTCGCAGCTGAGTAGCATGAATTTCCCGAAGTATCGAGGTTAAGTTTTGCATAAAAGTACTCAGTCGGAAGGCATGCTGCTCTCTGGCAATAAATTTAAAAAACTCTGTGTCAACACGCAGAATTCAATCAATTTTGTGATAATTCACAACATTCCAATATCAACCTAATCAATTTAAAAAAATTAGGTTTTTTGCGTCCTGTGCAGTATATCAGACCCTGCTGGTCGAAACTAAACCTAGGCAAACTAGGCAATTGATCCGCCATGGATTAGTAGGTGCAAAGTCCTACCCAAAATCAGAAAACAAGAAATAAAAGAGGAGCCGCGGAAAATAAGAGCAACAACAAAAGGAGGTGTGGCCGTGCCATAGGCCAGTCGGCGCCACCTGCAGATAGCCACGCCCCCATGCTGCTTGCCGGCCCCCCTCTTTCCCATCGACCAATCAAGTCGCTCTAAATCCTCCACATGCACATGGAATGTGGCCGGGACCATACTTGCTGGCCCTCTTTCCTATCGGCCAATCAGGTCGCTTTAAATGCGCCACGCACACTAGAGATGTGGCCACGCCCAATGATTGGCCGACCCCTTTTCTATCGACCAATCAGGTCGCCCTAAACTCGCCACACGCGTTAAAAGGCCAAACCATGCCAAACGGCCACCATGCTAATTGGTTAATCAATTTCCAAAACCGCGCCAGCATGTTAATCGGCAAGCCAACATGCCATGCTGTGGCAGCAACTTGCCAACACCCCACTCCGGCGCAGCAACATGCCAATGTGCCACAAATAGCACAGCTACGTGCTAACCCACTTTTTGTTCGTGGCCAACGCCATAACAGATTCCAGTCAGGGTATTCCGATCAAAACACGATTTCATTGGTCGAAACCCTAATTTTTGGTCGTGGCCCAAATTACGCCACATTGGCCCCACAACATGCTGCGAGCCATGCGGGACCCATAAAACCCTA
>JAJJMB010017752.1:2510492-2530226 GCA_023531105.1 Papaver atlanticum | reverse complement strand
GTTAACCATTCTGATCTCAACACCTTCTTCGCTTCCCTCCCTAAGATCAACCCTTCTCCTTCACTTTGTGACCGAAGCAAGACTGGAACGGCCATTTCTTGGTTTAGGCCAGGATTGTACAGATTGATCTCTCGAATATAAAATACTCCCGTGCAGTGAATTTGTTTAAGGTTTAAGTTCGTTTCTCATCAACACACCTAAATTTACCAAAACCAGCAGAAACAGTTTTTACCCCAAAACAGTAAGGCTCAACACTGGCAAGGAAAAGGACCAGTTTCGAACACCCGATGGGAACCCGGGAGGAAGAAGGTGGACCAGGCGAGACTCCAACCCACCACCTAATTTGCCATGTAGCAGAGAACGTGTAATCGAACTTTTGAGTCAATGGGTCGCAAGAAGGGAAATCAAGCTACCTCCAACAGTGGTAGATGTCAATAAAATGGATAAAAAAGCCGCCAGGTACTGCCGTTACCACCAGAGGTTAGGGCACCCGACAATGGAGTGTTTCGCCATAAGAAGCATCTTCGAACGTAAACGCATAGCTGGAGAACTCGAGGCAACAAAACAAGCAATTGGATAGATCCCCTTCCTCATCACTAAGTCACCAACACACGAAGGTGGCGTCATGTAAGAAAGGGCAAATTTCATTCTGTCCGTAATAATCAACAACAATATAAATAGAGAGAGCATTGCAAAGTTTTCTTCGAAAAATGCACAATTTTCAAAAGGACACGGGAATGCCAAAGGTGCCCGATCGGTTGACAAGTTCACAAAAGGCTACAGGAATGCCAAAGGCGCCAGGTCGGTTGACAAACTTACAGAGGCTACGGGAATGCCAAAGGCGACCGGTCGGGCAACAAATTTACAGAGGCTACAGGAATGCCAAAGGCGACCGGTCGGCCAACAAACTTACAGAGGCTACGGGAATGCCAAAGGCGCCCAACAAAATTACAGAGGCTACGGGAATGCCAAAGGTACCCGGTCGGCCAACGAACTTACAGAGGCTATGGGAATGCCAAAGGCGCCCGGCCGGCCAACAAATTTACAAAAGCTACGGGAATACCAAAGGCGCCTAGTCGGCTGACAAATCTACTAAAGGCTATGGGAATGCCAAAGGCGCCCGGTTGGCTGACAAATCTACAAAAGGCTACGGGAATGCCAAAGGCGCCCGATCGACTAACAAATACGGAAAAGGCTATGGGAATGCCAAAGGCGCTCGGTTGGCCAATGAATATAAAATAACCTACGAGAATGGCAAAGGCTCCCGGTCAACTGACACACGCGCCAAAGACTAGGAGTGCCGAAGGCGCCCAAACGACCATCCAAAAAGAAGAAGAGGGAGTAGGCGCGTTTAACCAACGACCTACCCAATCCCGCCCCACTCTTCCGAAACAAAGCGGGGGAGGGGGGGGGGGGGGGGGGGGGTAGGCGTGTGTAACCAAAAATCTCATTCGAAAAAAAAGGAGAGAGTAGGCGTGTTTAACCTATGACCTACCCCATTCCGCCCCACTCCGACAAAATAAAAGAGGGAGTAGGCGTGTTTAACCTACGAACTACCCCCATCACACCCAACTCAAATACAAAGAAGGAAAGAAACGAGAGCAAAGAATAAAGGATATATGCGCGTTTAACCCATGCGAAATAAAATAATTAAACACACAATCTGTCAAACAAGCACACCACACATAAATATCCGAGAGCCATAAACACATTTGTCCAAATTAAAAAGGGGGGGGGGGGGGGAGAGGAGGGCGAGAGAAAGAGAGAGAAGAGCACATAAACAAAAGGGAAACTGCATCAAGACGGCTGGAGTGCAGAAGATTCTTGTCGCTTCTTCTCAAGCTCAACACGAACCTCCTCTTCGACAGTCTCGTCCCGTATCACCTCATCACTAGCAACTCCCATATCCGCGACAAGACGATTCAGCGTTATCTTCCTTGCAGCAGTTGTCTTAGAACACTCCGCTAGTTTCTCCTCCAGCTGAGAAATCTGCCCTGAGAGATACACACGAGGGTCATTACGATCCTTCACTTTTGCTAGCAGCTCGCCTAACCATCCCACCGGAAAATTGATGTTCATCGCCGCATGAATGGTGGTTTCCCAGTTACGCATCACCGTAGCATCAATAGGATCATCCCTCACTCGCGTAAGCTGGTCGGCAACCTCAAGCAAGTTTTTGGTCATATAACACAAAGTCCGCATATCGAGGAGATATGCCTTCGCCATGTGACCACCACCACATTCCACAATGTCCCTATAAGCGGTAGCGTAAACTGACGGCACCAAAAATCCATGAAACAGTGTATGGGTGGAAGGATCGACCCAAGCATCCGCAGCACTCACCACTTTGGGAAAACGGAACTGAGCATCCTCAGGGATTGTCAGCACGTCGGGAACGTTGGGACGCCTTCCTATGAGACCAACCGTTGTAGAATCATCACTGTCTGTACGAGCACGCTTCACAGACCTATCACCACCAGCAAATACGCGCCTTACACCCTCTGTGCTGGAGGCTTCCGGCTTGAGAGTCTCTTTACGTTTGCTGCCCATATCCTACAACCCAAGACAAGAAGCGCGCTGATAAATAACCAAAAGGAGCGACAACAAGACACGCAGATAAGATACTAACCTCGCGAAAAGCTGAATAAAGCGAGGGATCAGAAGGTTTGCAACGAGGTGCATAAGAACCAGAAGACAATTCGGAGTCACCTGTAAGACCTGAAAGATGAAGGATGAGTAACATTACAAAAAAACACACTGAGATTTATATTAAAAAAAAGAGAAAGAAAGAGGAGAGAGGGGAACTACGTAAATTACCTTTAGGGTCATCCATTGGTTGCACCACATGGGTCGAAGACCCACAAAAAACTGACCGGTTCGACCCTAATAGACTCATCGAACGCAACACGTCACTAGGATACACTGGAGCCTCCCCCCTGACGCGAAGAGTCTCATCTCGCAAAGGATTGACCGACGATATGTGAAGGTGCGGGGATACCCAGCCCGTTCCATGGATAACTGGACTCCGAGGCCGCGCACCAAATCCACGAATGAAGGAGTTAGACTACCGCCAGTACTTTGTGGAGGTTGCGATGCGCTTCTCTGCCGAGCCTGCGTAGGATGCAAATGCGAGACATTAACAGAAGAACTAAGGAGAGATAATTTAGTTGCTTCTCGTTTAGCCTTCTTGGAAAGGCTCTTCTCAGACCAATCACTCTCAGGCATGTTCAGATACTCTTCCATCAGGTAAGAAGGCGCTTTCCCCCCCACAGGATTAGATGGAAGAGTTTCTTGAAAATACAACGCCCAATACTATTTGCTTAAAAAAGAGAGGAAGGAAGAGCATAGAAAAACAAACGATAAATACCTGCGCCACAGGAGAACCAACAGTTGATTTAGGCACGTGCAGCCGAGGAGGCTTATGATCAAAAAACGATTTCGTCCATTTCTTTGGCCTTATAGGGTCATGACCCTCAAGAGGATCCCAGGAAGTCACCAGCGGCTCCAGAAGACGACCTTTATTACTCGACCTAAAGCGGTTGGCCTTGGCTATGGAATCATCAAGCTTAACCCTGTCGAATGCATGTAAGACTCGAATATCCTCATAAAATAAATCGTTGGGAGGAGATGAATCACGCAAAAAGAAATTCAGAGATCGACGACCCAGGAGAAGCAAATAATCATGGGCACCCTCAGTAAACGCTAAAGGGCTCTCAGGAATAGGTTGCTGAAAATAAAAGTCAATCCCTCGATCACTCAAACGCGTCGATCCCTTGAAAACAAAGTGATCAAAACTAGCGATGATATCCTCAGTTTCAAAACAACACGAAGGTGAAAACCTAGGAGGCACCCCCTGATCAAACCCAACTTTCCTAGCCACTCGGTCAGGATTATAAGATACGGCAACAAACTTGCCCGCATGAAAACCAGGAAGATAGCCATGTAGCACGGCCATCACCGAATCAAAGTCCGAGTCGGTTAAGACTTGCGTCGAGTTCAACTCTATTTCAAAGGACGAAGTAAAATCATAATGCGCCGGACCTGATCGACCGTCATGATAAGGAAAGGGCTCGAAGTTCTTGAATACATTTATGTACTAAACTATGTCGCCCTTTGGAACCTTCCCCTTGCCATTCCAAAGAGCCATCCGCGGATAGCCATAAGAAACGGGGACCTTCTTAACAGTGCCATCGTCTTGCTCAACATCTTTTTCACGATGAACCGCTAAAACATGAGAGTCCGACACGTATTCAATGAGGTGCTCCCAAGACCACGCTTGCATGAAAAAAGCCGGGATGTAAGTCTCAACCTTGTGAACGCCTTTAACCGACGGACATCCTGGCAAAACAGATCGAAATGATGATATAAGCCGTCTAAGAACATGGGTGCGAGAGGAAAAGAGACGCCGCAGGATAACAACACTGCCATGTGCACCAACTCGTTCTTGATCGTATCCTGCGGACTATACTCAAACACATCATGGCAAATCCAAAATAAGATATAGGGAGCCAGCTCCGCACGAGGGCTCTTCTCCTTCCGTCGAAGGGGAAAGACCTTTCCATCCATCAGCCGTGGAGCCTAATACTTGATCCAAAGGGGAAAACAAGCGCGATGATTGACCTTGGTAACCCATTCAGAACCCGTCTGAGCATCGGGAGCTGATGAGCCGTGGATTGCCTCATGAGCACGAAAATAACTGGCAAGTAAGCGCTCTCCTGTTGGGCGAACTGAAGGGGGTTTCTTCTTTTCCTCTGTCACTTTAGCTTTTCCTTTGGTAGCGGCGATGGCTTCCCCTTCTTGCCAGCACCAGTAGCCCCCTTTCCTTTTTCCTGTTTTACCGGCAGCTGATCCTTCCTCACCAGCTCGTTTCGAGAATCGTCCTTACAATCTAAAAGATAGGCCCATAGTTTCCTGTCTTCGTCAGTCAAATCCTAGAAGACGGCAGCTTCGTCATACGAGTGACTACCGTGAATGGGTAGTCCTATAAGAGCGACTATGTCCTCCAATACTATAGTTTTCTCCCTCCATGCGGTGAAAAAAGTATGGACAGGATACGCCCAATGATAGAAGAGCCGAGTCATATCACGCTTACACCTTACCACCGCTCGTTTGAGGGACGAGTTAATAGCTTCGTCAATACCCGCCTCACGAAGGGTCGCTGCATGAGCAACATTAGAACGGATGTAGGATGTCCAATGCAACCATATGCTAGGGGTAGCAGACGAGGATTAGATATCAATAGCGCGGATATCATAGTCCCCATGATGAATAGCCATGCACGATACACCTTTAAATGAGAAAGCAACCAAAGTATCTGCCTCAGGGGCATGAGCCATCTAGGGGAAGACGGATAAGTTATAACAGAGAGGTTTAAGAGGCGAGGAACAAGAATATCGTCCATAGGAACGATGCGCTTACCACCGCGAATCCCCCTCAGCTTTAATGCGCGTTTCATATCAGGGATGCTGGTGAACTCTGTAAGTGTATATGACTTACCATCCGCCGGAGGAGGTAAATGAATCTCCTATGTTTCCGCGCATTCAGTTTTGTTGGAACCGACGCTCATCACTTCTCTAGATTCTTCGGATTCTTCCTCGGATGAACTACTACTGGTGGAACTACTATTAGACATGGCGAGTGTATGGATGTTCGAACTAAAGAAGAAATCAAACACAAGGATGGAATAGAGAAAAGGCATAGATTAGTGGATATATATATATATATAAGATTCCAGGGTTTGAATGTGGCGGTTACAGAATTGAAAAGTAACTGACAGAAACTGTAAAGTCGCTGCACGATGTAAGAGATCGAGCACCACCCGGAATCGTGGAGTCGGCAGAAAAAGGTAGAATTTCCATCCTTGATTTCGAGAAGGGGGTGAACCTAAAATATCATATGACTAATGGGTCATTTAGCAATTGACCCAATAGTCAGGGGACTAATGTTGATACATGAAAAATAATGCCCCTTAACGGGACAGGGTGCCCCCGAAGGAGAAGCAAATCCAACAAGAGACATGGGGATTAAGCCCAAGTCCAACAAGAAGGTATCCATGAGGCAAGAGGGATAAGGAAGGAATTAATATAGAAAAGGGAGGTTATATTATGGAAGGAATGTCATTAGTAGTAATTAAGGAGGTTTAGGACATGTGGCATGATGTCATAAAAGGAGAGGCTTTTGGAAAGTCTATATAAAGAAGGACAAGGTACAAATGAAAAGGCAACTCTCTCTCTTACCATTCCTAGTAAGTGTAGTTATTAGGTGTGACTAGGATGGGTAGGACCAAAATCATATTCACCCCTCAACACCAACGATTTTCATCTTGCAATGTTTTAGATTTATTAATTTAAATTCTAAGTTATTTGGAAGATGATTTTGCAGTATTAATCTTTATTGATTTTATATATTGCAAAAATATTTTATGGGATATGTGTGTTTATGTCCGTGAATTATGATTATCTCATATATTTCAAAAGTTAAGTCTATTATGTCTTATGCAAATATTGATAAAAGATAGAATGAACTTTTGAATATTCCGCAGTATTGATCTTTCCCTGATCCACTTCTATGTGAAAGTACTGTGTGGCTATGTAAGTTTTCTTATGTTGAGTATTTTCGACTAAATTAATCTATAAGGTCTTCTTGTGATTAATTTATTCGAGTTTTCTAGATACAAATTCATGTTTCATGTAATTTGTTAATGTCCAAAGAAATCCTTCTTTTATCGAAAAAGTAAGGTCGCTCTTGTTGTTATTTCGGGAATGACATTTTATGGGGGAGAGTTCTTAATTGAACTTGTGCTTAATTGCCAAATCTTTGTGGGGAGTGCGGTTGTGGAATATTGTAGGAGTTATCTTGTATCTTTATAAACTCCTTGATGAATACACTAAGTTTCGACTATGTGAAATCATCGAAACCTTGTTGATATGTTCTCTTTTAGTCATGAATTATCTCTTTGAGAATTTTATTATGATCCCGCTAGTTTTCGTACATTTGCCAATTTATATTGACAAAAAAGGGAGAATTATTTTGTAGTTCACTCTACATACATATGGTTTACAAATCATTATGTAAGGGGGAGTGGTTTTCAATGTGTGATGAAGTATTGACTAAGGGGGAGTGATACATATCACCATAGTATTATTGTCAAAGTTGTGATACAATTGAACTTTGATGCTGTGTAATAATATTATGACATTGTATAACAATAATTGAGAACAATTGTTTTCTTATTGTTATGGCTACGGATCTTCAACAACAATGATGCTGAGTTGAACACGTTCAGAATCACTGAAGTACTTGGAGTGGCGAAGAATTCAAGGAATATTGAAGAACCAATGAAATCAAGCATGTTGGATGAGAAGCTCAAATTTTATTTATTTTGTAATCCATATGTATTGATAAGTTTTGTTATTAAAATTGACAAAGGGGGAGATTATTATAGAACTGCTCGGTCGAACTCGCAGGCGTTGCTATCTCAAGCTTGTTTATCAAGTTTAGGTGATCAAAACTATAAGTCTTGATTTCTAGTCTACTTGTAGCTATGTCTCGGATTAGGAGAGAATGTGTAGTTGAGCTTTAGACTTCACGGCGTTCATCGATTGAAGATGAAGATCTACTGAGGAGAGCTTGGAGGAACTTCATCAACAAAAGGTATGTGGAGACTAAAACTTATCTATCACTCAGAAGTCTATTATATTCTATCTCCTATTGAGACTAAGTCGTATAGCTATACACACTTTTACATTATACACATTTGATATTTCGAGCTGAGTTTAACTCGCTTATATATTTATCGAAATATGTGTTGGAAGATTTTTGATTTGTATACGTTCATCATTATTCTTGACGAGTTTAGTTGGAAACAATTTATTTTTTGGAAACTAAATAATAAGTAAAAAGATGATCATGTGAAAATTGCCTTGAAACATCTTACATGATTTGTGTGAGGCAGTTATTTGATGTCAACTCGGAATGTTTCGTATTGATCATTCGATCACTTGAAAATTAGTTATAAGCTAATAGTTTGTGTGAGACAGCTATTGTCGTCTTCTAAGGATGTTTCAATGATTGAAATGGGAGTTTAGAACAATTAACCTTTGTCTGGAGACAACACAGTATGCATACCAGTATGCAAAATTACAAACTGTTGTGGTATGATTCTGGTCCGGAAACCTAGTTTGCATACCAGTATGCGAACGGTTTTAACTGTTAAAGTCCGGAAACCAAGTTTGCATACCAGTATGCGAACGGTTCTACCTGAGTTACGGTCCGGGACGACAGTATGCATACCGGTTTGCAAACTGCTGGAAAAGACCAAAGTCCAGAACTATAGTTTGCGTACCCGTTTTCAAACTTAGTGGTTAAAGTTCTAAAGTCGGTTAAGTATGTTTTCATACTCATGAAAAAATACATTTATAAATTAAGGAATGCAATCTTTGCAAACCGTGGCGTAATGTTCATGAATTGATTCGCATGAATCAAATCCGATTTTGCTTCAATTGTTTTTTGTATACTTCTATGAGATATATACAATTGAACAACTCTATGAGTAACACAGTTAGATTCATTTGATTATCTTTCATGTTTGATTGATCATCATATTTGATCTAGAAGTGTTAGATAAATGTGGTTAATACAAAAGTGTTCATATGGCTAACTTCAGTTAGCAATTGTTGAGCCAACTCAATATACATGTTTAGGTACGGTTACGTATATCTAAATGAAGGTATACTTAATTTGTGTGTAACAAGCTAAGACCATCTAACGGTGGAGAGATATTGTTTTCATTTTAAGCAAGCTTAGCTTGAATCTTAAATCAGGTTTTCATCTAACGGTGAATATTGAATGCTTTGTTTCTAAGCTAACCTAGCTTTGATTGTAAGCAACCCTGATTTGAAAGACTATATAAGGGAGAACTCTAGCAACTGGAAAACCTAATCCCCACACTTTTGTGTGATACTAGTTGAAAAGACGAGGGTACCCAAATATACCACAATCTTTAATTTATCAACCTATAATTCCTCTTACCGAAAGTGATTGTCTATGGACAAAGTCGAGACAATACCACAAATCGGTATTCACACTTTATGTGATTGTCTATAGATACGAGATCGAGACAATACGACTAGCAAAGTGTGATTACTTGATAATAGGTTCGGACTTAACCAAACTCTATAGGATCACTAACAAGTAAAGCGGAGTTAACGTTTGTGTAATTCACTTTAAGTTATAATAACAACCATTATAATTGCGGAAAGGAAAAGTAAATAACACAGCAAGATTTTGTTAACGAGGAAAACTGCAAATGCAGAAAAAACCCGGGACCAAGTCCATAATTGAATACTCTCAGAATTAAGCCGCTATACAAAATCTACACCAACTTCGTATAGTTGAGACAAAGCAACTACCCCTAGTTCACTTAGTTTCCTCAGTATCCCCGCGCTTCCGACTTCGATGAGTGCACGTACTGGAACAATTCCTCTGGATCGTATACCAAACAGTAAAGGAACAACAAATCTGTTTGGAAACAACTCTATTGATTCTTTAAGATAAGATATCTCAAGTCATATGCAAAGGCTCTTCCGTTAAAGTTAATAAACTCTGAAAAAAGCGGGGGTCTAACAACCTCACCCAATATTTCTCTTAGCAATCTATTTGGACTAACTCCAATATACTTTTAATAGAATCCACTAGAAAGTCAGACTCAATCTTAATAAAAATTATATCAAAGAGTTATATCTCAATTTATCGATTCAATCCTTACTCAAAAAAATAGAAATCTGCGAGCCTGATTGAATACAGAGAAATAACTTGAACAGTACCAAAAACCAATGTTCAAGGATCAATTAATTTCAATCAACAACCAAAGGTTGGATTTACCAATTGATCGATTCAACGCACAACCTGTGATATTTCAATCATATAACAAAATATAATGCAGAAAAGAAATAACACTGACACCAGAATTTTTGTTAACGAGGAAACCGCAAATGCATAAAAACCCCGAGATCTAGTCCAGATTGAACACACACTATATTAAGCCGCTACATACACTAGCATACTAAAAAATAACTTCGGTCTTGACTGTAGTTGAACCCAAGTGAATCTCACACCGATCAAAGGTACAGTTGCGCTCCTTACGTCTCTGATCCCAACAGGATACTCGTATTTGATTCCCTTAGCTGATCTCACCCACAACTAAGAGTTGCTACGAACCAAAGTTGAAGACTTGAATAAACAAATCTGTCTCTCACAGAAAAGTCTATATGAATAGATAAATCTGTCTCCCATAGAAATACCTACGAGTTTTGTTCCGTCTTTTGATAATTCAAGGTGAACAGGAACCAATTGAAAAGGCGAGGGTACCAAAATATACCTCAATCTAAAACTTTTCCACCTATAAGTCCTCTTACTGAAAGTGATTGTCTATGGACTGAGTCGAGACAATACAACGAATCGGTATTCATAGTTTGTGTGATCGTCTATGGATACGAGATCGATACAATACAACAATCAAAGTGAGATTACTTGATAATAGGTTCGGACTTAACTAAA
This sequence comes from Papaver atlanticum, assembly GCA_023531105.1. Classification (NCBI taxonomy): domain Eukaryota; kingdom Viridiplantae; phylum Streptophyta; class Magnoliopsida; order Ranunculales; family Papaveraceae; genus Papaver; species Papaver atlanticum. The sequence goes on along the minus strand of JAJJMB010017752.1, from coordinate 2,519,669 downwards.
CTCTATAGGATCACTATCAAGTAATATGGAGTTAACGTTTGTGTAATTTATTTTAAATTATAATAACAACTATTATAATTGCGGAAAACAAAAGTAAATGACACAACAAGATTTTGGTAACGAGGAAACCGAAAATGCAGAAAAACCCCAAGACCTATTCCATAATTGAATACTCTCAGAATTAAGCCGCTATACAAAATCAACCTAACTTCGTATAGTTGAGACCAAGCAACTAAACCTATAGTTCACCTAGTTTCTTTAGTATCCATGCGCTTCCGACATTCAATAAGTGCACGCACTGGAACAATTCCTTTGGTTGGTATTCCAAACAATAAAGGAACAACAAATCTGTTCGGTATCAACTCTATTCAATCCCAGTGATATGAGTTAGACAAAGGCTCTTCTGTTTAATCCAATAAACTCCTTTGTCAGGTTTAGATCTATCTAACAACTAACTAACAAGTAGTCGAGTTTAGATTTGGCAATCAATAATAGGATCTATCCAGATACTAAATACTGATGCCGATCTACGCAACTAATCAATCAAATCTACCAAAAGATAAACCGATTATAGTTGGATCCCAGCGGATCAAGTTTTATGCACACCAAAGATTAAGAACCCAAATCAGAAATCTTCTCCATCTTCAAATCTTCTTAAATCTTCAATAAACACCTGCACACAACAACTTGAATCTTTTGTGATCATTCACGCGCAGAACAGAGTCTTTTAATAATGGATTATAGAAAGACGTCTTTAAATCTACAAACAGTTCTAAAAATCCAGTTTACACTTCGATCTAGTTTGAGTGAATCTTATATCAGAAGAGAAGATTCTCAAGAATAAACAAACTAGGTGCAATCAAAGTTCAACAACCGTTAGTCAATCAATTAAAATCGAAAATAAATAATACTGCAATTATCTAGTTTCCCACCAACAGTACTCGCAGAGCTTCTTGATCCCACAAAAGTCTTTAAACGAGCTGTCGTAAGAGATTTCGCCTAATTAGGGTGCTTTCCTACCCGAATAGATGGCTCCACCAGTAACAACACAACAAGGTAGTTTTGCTGGCTCTTAGGATAATTTACATGAAATGCAAACTTGGGTATTTATAGACCAAGGAAGTTTGGACACCATGGAATTTCCAAAACCGAAATATTCTTAAGATATGCAATATATTTCCAAATCGGTTTTCATAATTCCATGAATGCTCTGTCCAAAAATATCCGAAATCCTACTAGAAAATCTCCAATTAGTAAATGCACATTACCAATTTTTATTTTCCAGAGATATGCATTTTAATTGCTGGTAATTAAAAGCATATAAAAATTAACAACCTTAATTAAAAGATTCTCAACTTATTTCGGTTCGGGATTTCCTTTAGCTATTAAGGAATATCTTTGAACAATAAAAGATAAGAGTTACTGAACATGTTCAAAGTATGTCGACATCTTAATTCTTTGTAAATCCTTTTTCATATTTACAATCTTGGAACCGATTATACCACATTTCCAAACAAGTTTAGAACTGGTTCATCTTATTTCCAAAAACTATGTGATTGATCAAATCAACACACTAATCATGGGTTTACGGTTCTACCAAACACAAGGATTGGTTCTACCTTAATATTGTTACTGGGATCGGTTACATCAGTTACCAAATTGGTCACATCAATTACCAGGACCGGTTACCATATTCTCATGGTATTACTTGTGATCGGTGACACCAGTTACCAGGATCGGTTACACTAATTACCAGGACCGGTTACACCAATTACAAGGATCGATTACAACTCTTTTGTGATCGGTCACACCAATTACTAGGATCAGTTACACCAATTACTAGGATCGGTCACACCAATTACAACTATCAATTATACCATCTTAGGTGATTACTTAGGATCGGTTACACTAATAAAAGTCATACCAATACATAAGTCAGGCATTGTGACTAGTTTTACCAATATATATAACAAGTTATGATCGGTTCTACTAACTCACACATATTGGTAATCCAAAGATATGCAATGAATAACAATACCAATAAGCCTAGCGATTTCCCTTTCGATTCATAAAACAAGTTCATGAATGTACTTCCTTTAAACGAATGTAAACATTGTTTCCTAGGACGAAATCTTCACCCATACCCATCCACATAATCACAATAGCATTCAGTCGATTATGTCGATGTCTTATCTACGAAGTTCAAAAGATAAGTGTTATACTTTGTATTCTAATTCCTTAACACTATGTCTACTAGAGTATAATCATTCACAGCTTCGCAGTTATGTTTTCAATATAGCACGACTTGAAAGATACATTGAGAATGAAATAGTTCAAGTCAAAATATTACTAACCTCAAGAGAAAGGATGATGTCGTCGATATATCTCTTTACTTCTTCACATTCTTCAAGTCTTCAAGTAATACTTGTATGTCTCATTATCCTAATCTTTCTAGCCTAACCTATACGAAGTTGTCTCTAGTACATAATCAAGTGACTCTTAAATTGAGTTTTGATTCGCTAAAATATGACAACCAAACTTGACATACCAACGCTTGGTGGGTTCAACCGAGCTATGCTCTAACAATCTCCCCCTTTGTCAATTTTTCTAGCCTAACCTATACGAAGTTGTCTCTAGTACATAATCAAGTGACTCTTAAATTGAGTTTTGATTCACTAAAATATGACAACCAAACTTGACATACCAACGCTTGGTTGGTTCAACCGAGCTATGCTCTAACAATCTCCCCCTTTGTCAATTTTAGTGACAAAACTATTATAATCATATGGATAAACAAATTACAAAAATTCATTATACATACGCTTGATTCCAAGTTTCAACGGCACAATACCCTGCATATATTCAATCCATAAATGCCGCTGAAGACATTAAATAACAAAGCTAATACTCCCCCTAAAGGTGAGATAGGTAAATTTTCAATCCGCATATCTTTGTTATTTCCCTTTGTAGTCCAAATAACTACAATCAACATATGATATGTTTATCCCCCTTAGTCAATGCTTTACTCTTTCGTTAGATATAACGTTTAAGCATAATTGTCCTTTCCTAAGTGATTACAAATCTCTTTGTTTACTCCATATATTTCTCCCCCTTTTTGTCACAAAATGACAAAGGTACGAGCAAATACCAAAAACCGAAAGGATCTTACAATCTAAAAGAATTCTATAACCTGTAAGAGTTAAGCACGAAGGTTTCACATACCACTTTAGATAACCAATACCAAAACCGAAACTACAAGTAATTTGGTTTTGATATGTTATCAAGGAAACAATTGCCCGAAGCAATTTTCCCTAATAGTTTAACAAATTGACTAAAAAACTTAGTTCCCTTGCTAAACCGATTGCATAAATACAATCGCTTATTTCGATAAGACCAAAATAAAGATCAGAATTAACTTTATTTTTCTCATCAGACACTAATTATTCAGACAATAACTTAGACCTTTCACTTTAGACAAGACAAATACTAAGTTAGTTAACTAATATTTCTTGTCAAGGCATTCGATTAGACTTGAATAACCGATTCCTTCACTTTTGATAAGTTTAACTAAGATCAGAATTAAATTAGTTTCTCTTATTCGGAATCGAATTGGACTAAACAAATGATCCCGTATTTTATTAAGCCATAAAAAATACATACAAACCAAATAAATCGACTTGCACAATTATTTTTCTTAACCGGAAGCAATTGAAATAAACATAGACATTAAAGCACAGCAATTGCACCGAAATTTCGTTAACTCTAAAACAATTGATACCAAACAATAAAGAAAGATATCAAACCAGTTTTTCTTCACCGGAAACAATTGAATCACACACACACATAATGGAATAAATATCAACTGTACCGAATTTTATTAAGCAAAAGAAAAATATATGCAATAAACTCATGCTTTTCTTAAACAGGAAAAATGATTAACTAACAAATTCGTTACCTCAAATTTCGCATCCTATTCTCCCCGAAAGATATATCATTAAGCGCAAGTTCTAGTTAGAACTCTCCCCCATTGTGTTGTCATCCTCTCGCAAGAACAAAAGAACAACAACAAAAGCAACCTTTACCAGAGAAAGGTTGAATCGGTTTTTAACTAATGCATAGCAAAAGTTGAAAACCCCGAAACACATATACTTTTATGCTAAACCAAAATCGATTCAACATATTGTGACTATTTCACACATGAGTTTCAATCGGAACACCTTATGATCCTTTGATAAAGCCTACCAACATGGGCTAGAACTTAATCCCACTAAATAAAAAATCCACACAAACCATAAGGGTTCACACATCATATGAGATCGAATAATAAGGTTATGAAAACCGAAATCAAACATCTCATAAATCCAATTTGCAATACACCATAAATATTCAACAGAAAATCACGTATTGCAATTACCTCAATCTTGTATAGAATTAAATTACGAAACCAACGCAAAAAGGATGAGGTAATTCCGAGTTCGGACGAAGAAGTTATAGGAATTTTTTTTTTTACACTCCTTCGTATGGACCAATCACACTAATCACCAGGACCAGTTACGGTGATTGCTTGTGATGGGTCAAACCAATCACCAGGACCGGTTACAATACTTGTGATAGGTTATACCAATCACCAAGACCAGTTACGGTGATTACTTGTGATGCATCACAACACTAAACTATTTTAGACATAACTTTTGCATACAATGTCCGAATTTAGTGATTTTCGGCTCGTTTTAACCATAAAAATAAGAGCTACACATATATGATCAGTAGATATCAACATAATAAACTCAAAATTACCGTTTATATAAAAATCTCAAATACAGAGAAGGTATGAGTATAGAAGAAAAGAAATCTCCCTAAAGATGTTGATTAGTCATATAATAACCAAGAGATCATGTGCTCAGTTTTCATGTGCTTCCTCACCTTTCAAAAGATTGAGCACCAAGGTGAGCATGCATATTCTAACACACTAGGTTGTGTTGAGTTGAGCCTTGTCTTGTTCGCCACAAGTGACTAAGACAGAATCATCATTCTTGACCTCTTGCTTGGTTTTCTTATTACTATTGTTCCATCTCTTGTTTTTCTTCTTTGATTTGTGATGAAGAGTGTCATTATCACAACATGCATTTGTACAAGAGACATTAGACAACATGATGTCTTTCTTTAGTCTTTCAAGAAGACTCTCAAAAACATTGTTACCAACATTTATAAATTGAGTGTCATTCTTATGAATAACTTTTGGTCCATTCTTGGTTATGGAGGACTTAGGGACCCATTTAGAGTTCGGTTTCGCAGGAGCATCTTTCTCCTTCATACCATTAGGACGATTGTCCTTTTGAATACTTTGCGAAACAACTTTTCTCCAATTTGGAACATCAGATCTTGTGTTAGCATTTACAAAGTCATCTCTCCTTTTATAATTGGGTCTTTTGTGAGATGACCTTGTCGAGCGATAGGTAAAATTTGAACTATCATTATAATAATTCTTTTGCCTAAACTTAGGACAATAACGATCTGAGTTCTTTTGGGAGCAAACTTAGCCAATTCGTTTGATACAAAAAAAAGTGCATCTTGCATCTTACGAACTTTGCATCCCCATTGCATGTGTCCCTTATTACCACAATAATAACAATTCTTAGTAACATACGAAAACTGAGTTTTAATGTTACCTTTTTTTTGGATCCTCTTGCATTGGAGCTCGACGAGTTTTCTTCAACGTCGTTGCTTCCTTGACATTGACAGAAGTGCTCTCTTTGATGGCTGCTGGTTGAACACAATTCTTAGGCTTGACAGGTTTTTCTTCTTTACAAGAAATATGAGCATATTTGACATCAGTGAAAGCCTCTGGTTGAGGAGAATTTGTAGCTTTAACAAATTTTATCTCATTGTTATCGTTGGAAGTACTTAATTCCTTATATCCTAATCCCCATATATCACCATGATATCTTCCTACTTCTAACAATGAGGATAAATTATTTGTGTTATCATTGGACTTTTTCAAGTACAAATTTTCTTCTTCCAACGTCTTGATTTTATCAAGAGCACCAGCTGGTCAGCCCCAAGGTGTTTTTATCGTGAGAGATATACACCTTCTTTCTCTTCAAAACTCTTTTGTTGAGAATTAACCCTTGCTTCAGATTCAGTAAGTTTCTTTTCCGACAAAAAGAGATCTCTTCGAAGATTTTCACATTCTAATTTCTTAGAATTTAGCTCATCTGTACGATCTTTAAGAAGATAGTCACTGGTGCGATAACCACTATAATATCCTTGAAAAACACTCTTAAGTTTCTTGTTCTCACGACAAAGAGGAGTCATAAAACCAAGAAAATCCGAGGTTCTCAGTTTTTATTTTTCAAAAGATCCAGTAGTTTAGAGTATTCTGAGATATCCTCTTCTACTTCTCGTTTAAAATCCGAGTCATCATCATCGGAAATTTCATCAAACCCCTTTTGTAGACATACTTTCCAGTTGTCATCAGTTTCTACATCATTAACAAGATTAACTTGTCTAGTAGAATCTCTCGAGTTGATTTCATGAAGGTCTTCAGATATTGAATCGTAGATGCCATCATCAAGTGTTAATTCAAAACTCTTGATACCTTGCTTTACGTTAACTGAATCATTATCAGGGTCTATAAAAACCATTTATAGATTCCAGTCTTATAGGTTGGATCGCACCAAACACAGATTGTTAGATCTTTTCGTGTTTCCCTGCTCTGATACCAATTGAAAAGACGAGGGTACCCAAATATACCTCAATCTAAAACTTTTCCACCTATAAGTCCTCTTACTGAAAGTGATTGTCTATGGACTTAGTCGAGACAATACAACGAATCGGTATTCACACTTTGTGTGATCGTCTATGGATACGAGATCGAGACAATACAACAATCAAAGTGTGATTACTTGATAATAGGTTCGGACTTAACTAAACTCTATAGGATCACTATCAAGTAATATGGAGTTAACGTTTGTGTAATTTACTTTAAATTTTAATAACAACTATTATAATTGCGGAAAACAAAACTAAATGACACAGCAAGATTTTGTTAACGAGGAAACCGCAAATGCAGAAAACCCCCGGGACCTAGTCCAGAATTTAATACTCTCAGAATTAAGCCGCTATACAAAATCAACCTAACTTCGTATAGTTGAGACCAAGCAACTAAACCTATAGTTCACCTAGTTTCTTCAGTATCCCTGCGCTTCCGACATTCAATAAGTGCACGCACTGGAACAATTCCTTTGGTTGGTATTCCAAACAGTAAAGGAACAACAAATCTGTTCGGTATCAACTCTATTCAATCCCAGTGATATGAGTTAGCCAAAGGCTCTTCTGTTTAATCCAATAAACTCCTTTACCGGGTTTAGATCTATCTAACAACTAACTAACAAGTAGTCGAGTTTAGATTTTGCAATCAATAATAGGATCTATCCAGATACTAAATACTGATGTCGATCTACGCAACTAATCAATCAAATCTACCAAAAGATAAACCGATTATAGTTGGATCCCAGACGATTAAGTTTTGTGCGCACCACAGATTATGAACCCAAATCAGAAATCTTCTTCGTCTTCAAATCTTCTTAAATCTTCAATAAACACCTGCACACAACAAATTGAACTCTTGTGATCAATCACGCACAGAACGGTGTCTGTTAACAATGGATTATCGCAAGACGTCTTTAGATCTACAAACAGTTATAAAGATCCAGTCGACACTTCGATCTAGTTTTAGTGAATCTTGTATCAGAAGAGAAGATTCTCAAGAATAAACAAACTAGGTGCAATCAAAGTTCAACAACCGTTAGTCAATCAATTAAAATCGAAAATAAATAATACTGCAATTATCTAGTTTCCCACCAACGGTACTCGTAGAGCTTCTTAATCCCACAAAAGTCTTTAAACGAGCGGTCATAAGAGATTTTGCCTAATTAGGGTACTTTCCTCTCCGAATAGACGGCTCCACCAGTAACAACACAACAAGGTAGTTTTGCTGGCTCTTAGGATAGTTTACATGAAATGCAAACTTGGGTATTTATAGACCAAGGAAGTTTGGACACCAAGGAATTTCCAAAACCGAAATATTCTTAAGATATGCAATATATTTCCAAATCGGTTTTCATAATTCCTAGAAATGCTCTGTCCAAAAATAACAGAAATCCTACTAGAAAATCTCCAATTAGTAAATGCACATTACCAATTTTTATTTTCCAGAGATATGCATTTTAATTGCTGGTAATTAAAAGCATATAAAAATTAACAACCTTAATTAAAAGATTCTCAACTTATTTCGGTCCGGGATATTCTTTAGCTATTAAGGAATATCTTTGAACAATAAAAGATAATAGTTACTGAACATGTTCAAATTATGTCGACATCTTAATTCTTTGTAAATCCTTTTTCATATTTACAATCTTGGAACCGATTATACCACACTTCCAAACAAGTTTAGAACTGGTTCATCTGATTTCCAAGAATTATGTGATTGATCAAATCAACATACTAATCATGGGTTTACGGTTCTACAAAACACAAGGATCGGTTCTACCTTAATATGGTTACTGGGACCGGTTACATGAGTTACCGAATTGGTCATATCAATTACCAGGACCGGTTACCATATTCTCATGGTATTATTTGTGATCGGTCACACCAGTTACCAGGATCGTTTACACCAATTATCAGGACCGGTGATAGACGCATTTATGTGTCTATTTTCATCTCTTTTATGTATAGTGTTAGTACCCATTTTTGTACTAATTTTTGTATTTTATCCCTTGTAGGTGTTTTTGGAAAAATAGGCTTTAGCGGCAAAATTGGCTCGAAAAGTTGTTAAAGGCTCCTGGGAGGACATTTGCTATTCAGACTCTCATTTTGGATAAGGGGTAACCCATTTCCAAGCAGCTGCTAAGCACAGACCGGGTCTGGATAGGGGGAGGTCACATTTCTTTACATTTTCAAAAACAGTAAATTGGCGGGAAAAAATTCCAGAAAACAGACGGATTTTGGGTTGGATTGTTGATCGATTTTTATGCAGATTAAAGGGCTGAATTTGATTGGGTTCGTTCCTATGGACCTAACAGGCGAGGTAAGGGTGTTGGAATGGATCCAAAGTGGCTAGAATTCGAATTGGAGGCGAGAAAAAGGTTAAAAATATCACGGTTTATTTTGGGC
>JAJJMB010017752.1:2485319-2500492 GCA_023531105.1 Papaver atlanticum | reverse complement strand
TGATTTTTATTGAGTAGTTGTGAGTTGTTTTGATGGAACATGCTAGGATTTAAAACTATTGATGTTTCATGCTTTGTGATTACAACTACTACTTCAAAAATCTATTAGAGGCAAATATTAGAATCACTTTAAAGAAGAATATTGCATGAATATTGATTAGAGTTTATCAATTAATTGGTCAATGGTGGAATCCAGAGTCTCGGTATTTTCTTATTATTGTTGAAACAACTTTATTTAATTCTCAAAAATCCTTCACAAGCCCGAGTTGAACGAACTATACTAACCACTTTCACTACAACTAAAAAATTCACATCAACCGGTTACACAAACTACAAGGATCGATTACAACTCTTTTGTGATCGGTCACACCAATTACTAGGATGGGTTACACCAATTACTAGGATCGGTCACACCAATTACAACTATCGATCATACCATCTTAGGTGATTACTTAGGATCAGTTACACTAATAAAAGTCATAGCAATACATAAGTCAGGCATTGTGACTAGTTTTACCAAGATACATAACAAGTTATGATCGGTTCTACTAACTCACACATATTGGTAATCCAAAGATATGCAATGAATAACAATACCAATAAGCCTAGCGATTTCCCTTTCGATTCATAAAACAAGTTCGTGAATGTACTTCCTTTAAACGAATGTAAACATTGTTTCCTAGGATGAAATCTTCACCCATACCATACACATAATCACAATAGCATTCATACGATTATGTCGATGTCTTATATACGAAGTTCAAAAGATAAGCGTTATACTTCGTATTCTAATTCTTTAACACTATGTCTACTAGAGTATAATCATTCACAGCTTCGCAATTATGTTTTCAATATAGCACGACTTTAAAGATACATTGGGAATGAAACAGTTCAAGTCAAAATATTACTAACCTCAAGAGGAAGGATGATGTCGTCGATGTAGCTCTTTACTTCTTCACATTCTTCAAGTCTTCAAGTAATACTTGTATGTCTCATTATCCTAATCTTTCTAGCCTAACCTATACGAAGTTGTCTCTAGTACATAATCAAGCGACTCTTAAATTGAGTTTTGATTCACTAAAATATGACAACCAAACTTGACATACTAACGCTTGGTGGGTTCAACCGAGCTATGCTCTAACAGCAATCGATAACCCGGACTTATATTCCCGAAGAACAATCTAGACTTATCAATCAACTCACAATAATCTTTATTGACTAGCGAAACAACATATTGTGGAATCACAAACGATGATACGAAGGTGTTTGTGACTACTTTTCTATCTTGCCTATCGGAGAAATAAATCTCAAGCCAATCTTACGATTGCACTCAATCACGATAGAAACAGCAAGATAAGATACTGCAACTACATAGAAAATAGTTGGGACTGGCTTCACAATCCCAATGAAGTCTTTAAGTCGTTAACCTACAGGGTCTCAAGAGAAACCTAAGGTTAAAGGAGAATCGACTCTAGCATATACAACTAGTATCACACAGGAGGTGTGTGGATAAGGTTTCCCAGTTGCTAGAGTTCTCCTTTATATAGTCTTCAAATCAGGGTTTGCAATCTAAGTTACCTTGGTAACAAAGCATTCAACATTCACCGTTAGATTAAAACCTGATTAGATTCAAGCTAATATCTTTCAACCGTGAGATCGAACTTAGCTTGTTATACACAAATGAAAAGTGACTTCATTTAGGTTTTAGTAACCGTACCTAAATGTGTACACCTAGTTGGTTAAACAATAGTTAACCAATGGTTAGCCATATGAGCACTTTCATATCAACCTTATTCATCTTCACCATAACTAGTTCAAATGACTCAAATGAACTTGTTAGAGAGTTGTTCAATTACTTATATCTTATAGAAGTATACAAGACATAATAAAATAAAAATCGGTTTTGATTCACTCGAATCGATTCATGAACATTATAGCCACGGTTTGCAAAGATTGCGTTCCTTAATATATAAATGTTTTAGCACATGAGCAAACCGATTTTATAAAAATAAATCTACCTAAGTATGCGAACGGGTATGCGTACTTAAATAACCAGATTGAGTTTGTTTTCACTTCCAAACTCCAGCAGAAATTCACGAACGTGAACTTTCCGCTAGTACGCATACGGGTACGCATACTATCCCGGATTTCCAACAACCGCCAGTACGCGTACGGGTACGCATACTTTGGGTTCCCGGTTTTGGACTTTTACACAAATGTGAAAACACACTATGCTTATATCCAAAGATGGTTACATGTTCTAAACTCTTATTTCAATCATTGAAACATTCTTAGAGGATGTTATATGGTTGTTATTCACAAACTATTTTTCATCAAAGCGATTTTCAAGATATTAAAATAACCAACATGACTTTCGTCACGAGTAAAGATGAACTTGGCCAAAGCGAAGTTTACCAACACATATTTCGAGAAATAGATAAGCGAGATAAACTCGGCTCGAAATAGCAAATGTGTATAATCGAAGTTTATATAGCAATACGACTTTTGTCTCAAGATATGAGATAGAGTAGATAGACTTTTGAGTGATATATAAGTTCAAGTCTCCACATACCTTTTTGTCGATGAAGTTCCACCACTTCCTTGAGTAGTTCTTCGTCTTTGCATGATGAACGCCGTGGAGTCTACAGCTCAACTACACTTACTATCCTAGTCCGAGACTTTAGCTATAAGTAGACTTGAAATCAAGACTTATTGTTTTGGCAACTAAACTTGACAAACAAGCTTGAGATAGCAACGCTTTCGAGTTCGATCGAGCAGTGCTCTAACAGGCTTAACTTTTGTTTGTCAAAAGTTCATTCAATTTTTTTTATCAATACATGCATACTGACTTATGAAAGACTTAACTTTTGACCATTTATGGGACAGTCATAGTTCACGGACGCAAACACACATATCCTATAACAAGTTGCAATATATAAAACCATACAGATTAATACTGCAAAATCATCTTCCAAATAACTTTAGAATTTAAATAAATAAATTTAAAAACATTGCAAGATGAAAACGTTGGCAATAGCTATGTGTACTCACAATAATGGCTATTCCAAACCCTAGTTATCCTTCTTAAAACATAAGAATAAATTCTCATAAGAAGTTTCCTAAACAAAAAAACCCCATCAAGTTTCTTTTATAACATCCTACCTTTGAAATGGTCCATCATAAAAGGTATCATTGATGTCCTTGATTCTTTTGACTGTAGAGACACCATGTTCATGGGTAAGAACATTGACTTTCCGATCAACAATGCGGGCAAGATGCCTGGCTTTAACACATTCCATGATGAGTTTCTTCTGATTCCTGATCAAGATGTTTTGATTTTCAAGGATTTTGGCCTGTCCATAAATTATATGATTTATTTGCAGTTGAAGATTTGCTAACTCGACCCTAGAGTCATTCTGAAAAAGAATTAAATCCTTGACAGATTCTCCAACCCAAGATTTGTACTCTTTCCTTTCAATCATCCTTTTCAAGACAAGTTCTTGAACAGAATCACATCCTTTCGAATCTTCTTTCATCTTACGATTCACAACTTCTTGAGGTCTTGAGAAGTTTTCCATACCCTTTTTTTTAATTAGGGAAGGAAAAAAAATATAAGATATATATATATGTTTTCAAACAAGAGAGGGACACCCTTGTTGTGTAAACCCTAAAAACTCCCAAGAGAGACACGGACGTTCGTGGACTGGTTGAAGAAAACAAACCAGAAGAGATCCAAGAAGAATAGAATACACTCTGTTTTCATGTATCCCTTATCATCATGACTCAATAATTAAAACAATTAATCAGAGCATAAAAACGAGATACAGAGCAACAAGGAGTCAAGAAGTGACTCTACTTTCACAACAAAATGAAAACAGCATAGTCAAACATAATACAAATGGAAAACAACAGTAGACTTGAGCATCTCTCAAATGTCATTCTTGCATCCCTCAAGTTAGATACAAGAATGGAATTGCCGACGATTAGGTAGTCAAGTTAGATGTAATCCCACTATGAGTATTGAGAGATGAGTTATAAATTCTATCTGAAAGTTTGAACCTTGTATTCCTTACCAATCAGAATAAATAACACTTGGATAGCAATATGTGTGTGTTCTCCCTGTCTCCGTCGCCTAAACAAGCGTGGAATGCAGGATCCACGGGAATTACCATGTAATCTGCTGACAAGAAGCATGCGCTTGGATCCAAAAGATCTAATCATGTCGTTAAAAAATAAAATAAAAAATAAAATAAAAAATAAATAAAAAATAAATAAATAAATAAATAATGGTTTATTATAAAGTCGACCACTGGTTCCCTTGTATATGCCAGCCGAGTTGATATAGAATTAGGATTATCGACCACTGGTTCCCTTGTATATGCCAGTTGTGTTGATATTAGTCCAGACCAGTATCTCAATCCACTAGGTCATAGGTTCATCTTGGCATTGAAGTCCATTCGCAACCATCTATTTCTATATCCATCTTCTTAATCTATTCATGTGATTTGTATGATTCCAGATATTGATGTCCATAGTGCGACTATCTGAGTAGAGCTCTGTCACTTATATATGAATTTTAGTATAATTGAGTGCAAACTCGTATACAGTAATTGGAATTTCGCATTAGGGTACTTCCTCCCGTAATCAATAAGTATGCCAACCAAGGAGGTTCTTTAGTGCATTCCAAGGTTCTGCGTAGATAGCTAGGGTCTGGAGTAAAGGTTTTGTGGGTACACCTCTGGTAAACCCTCCCGAGACTATAACTCGGCCGCTAGGGCCACCTAGGGGTTTAAAGGCTTGTTGCACATGCTAAGTGCAACCGACGATGCCTGCACAGTGAGTTAGGATTTTATTTTGTAGTTTTAATTTTCTCGGGACTAGCAAATAATAAGTTTGGGGGTATTTGATAGACGCATTTTTGTGTCTATTTTCATCTCTATTGTGTATATTTTTAGTACCCATTTTTGTACTAATGATGGTATTTTGTCCCTTTGTAGGTATTTTTGGGGAATAAACATTTTTGGGAAAATCGGCTAAAGTTGTCTAAATGCACCCCAAGGGACAAGTGTTATACGGACTCCAGCAGCGGATAAGGGGCACCCATGGCTATGTGTAGCCCAAATTCATCTTTAGCACCCATCTTCAACATTTGAAAACAGATTTTGGCGGGAACTTCTTTTCTTTACTGGCAGATTGATTGATCGAATTTTGGATGATTTTTAAGGCGATTCGTTGGGTTAACCCTGTTAAGGATAAACAAGTATGGTATGAGCTGTAGAATCGATTAAACAGGGATAGAAATCCGTGTTGGAGCAAAACAGGGAGAATTCACGATTTGAGTTGTTTTCGGTTTACAAAAGAATTTGTGAAGAGTTTACGGCAAGATTGGAGTGTATGGAGTCCTTATTCAGTCCTAAGAGAGTTTGGAAACCAAGTTAACGCGTAAAAAGAAGATTAAAATCCCGTAACGTGCGGTGAAGAAAAAACGAAAAGATTTGGATTAGCTCGAGTAATTTTGGGGTTTGGTGGATATATATAGGTTGATTCGAGTCATATTGAGAGGCAACAAAGTTTAGGGGAAAGTTTAGAGCCTTAGAGAAGCCATAAAAATCATTGGAAGAGAACGAATTTCTGCTGGTGCAGCTGTGGCCGGAGAAGACGAAGAACACGAAACAGCATTAAAAGAAAGTCGCAGAAACTGTGATCGTAGCTTTCAAACTTTATACCCTTTGTAACAATTTTTCCAACAGTTAGCTTCAGTTCGCAACAGTTCTCTGTATTTCTGTAACGATTATATTTGTTACAAAACCCGCTGCTTAACACTTCTCACTCTTTTAATCAACTTTTGAACACCAAATATGTATTTTGAGCAAGTGGTTAATATGAGGAGCTAAACCCCTTAGCCGAGGCGACGGAGGAAGCCATTGTTCCATGAAAAATGGTATAGTTCTATTTTAATTATTTATTGCAATTATTTTACATGATTTTTTGCATAGAACTTAAAAGAAAAATTGGTTTTTATTGAGTAGTTGTGAAGTGTTTTGATGGGACATGCTTGGTTTTAATACTTTTGATGTTTCATGCTTCGTGCTTACAATTATTACTTCAAAAATATATTAAAGGAAAATACTAGAATCACTTTAAAGAAGAATATTGCATGAATATTGATTAGAGTTTATCACTTAATTGGTCAATGGTGGAATCCAGAGTCTCGGTATTTTCTTATTATTGTCAAAACAACTCTATTTAATTTTCGAAAATCCTTCACAAGTTCGAGCAACGAACCTTTTTACCACTACAACTACAGAACACATCACCTAGCGATTTCCCTTCCGATTCATAAAACAAGTTTAAACAAATGTAAAACATTGTTTCCTAGGATGAAATATTCACCATTACCTACTCACATAATCATAACAACATTCATAAGATTATGTCGATGTCATATCTACGAAGTTCAAAAGATAAGCGTATACTTCGTAGTATAATTCCATAATACTATGATCATGTGATCATGTCTCACTACTAGAGTAATATATCCAATACATAGCTTCGCTGTTATGTTTTCAATATAGCACGACTTGAAAGATACGTTAGGAATGAAACAATTCAAGTCAATATTACTAACCTCAAGAGGAAGGATGATGTCGTCGTTGTAGATTGTTACTTCTTAATGTTCTTCTGGTCTTCGAGTAATACTTGTATGTCTCAACATTCCTAGACTTTCTAGTCTAATCTAAACGAAGTTGTTTCTAGTACATAATCAAGCGACTCTTAGATGAGTTTTGACACACTAAAATATGACAACCAAACTTTACATACCAACGCTTGGTGGGTTCAACCGAGCTATGCTCTAACACTAGTTGCGAGTAGAGTCGATTCTCCTTTAACCTAGGTTTTTCCTAAAACCATTATAGGTTAACGACTTTAAGGCTTCATTGGGATTCTGAATCCAGATCAAACTATTTTCTCTGTAGTTGCGTAATTTGATCTTACTTGTTCTATAGTATTGAGTACTATCTTCTCTAAGATTTGCTCGAGATTTATCTCCGATAGGTAAGATATAAAAAGTAATCACAAAGATCTTCGTATCATTCTTTGGGATTCCACAATAACTTTTTCTACTACCATATAGTTATGTTATTTTGAGGTCATTGATATTTCTAGGTTGTTCTTCGGGAATATAAGAACGGATCCTGTTCAACTTGATTTATCGAAAAACGGAACAAAACTTCATAGGTACTTCTGTGGGAGAAAAATTTATCTATCAGAATAAACTTATTTGTGGGAGACAGATTTGTTTATAAGTCTTCGACTTTGGGTCGTAGCAACTCTTAGTTGTGGGTGAGATCATCTAAGGAAATCAAGTGCGTAGAATCCTGTTGGGATTCATAGGCGTAAGGAACGCGATTGTACCTTAATCGATGTGAGACTTGGTTAGGGCTCAACTAAATTCCAGTCCGAAGTTAACTTATATTAGGCTAGTGTATGTAGATGCTTAATACAGTGTGGTGTTCAAATCGGGACTAGGTCCCGGGGTTTTTCCTGTATTTGTGGTTTCCTCGTTAACAAAACTTTTGATGTCTGTGTTATTTGTTTTCCGTATTATATTTGTTTATATAATTGAAATATCACAGGTTGTGCGTACTTCAATTAATTGGTAAATCCAACCTTTGGTTGTTGATATAAATTGATTGACACTTGAGCATTGGTCTTTGGTACTGTTCAAGTTATTCTCATACCAATCAGTTCACGGATTTCATCCTGTTGATTTAGTGATTGATTTAAGAGAGAGATATAACTCTTGGATATCTTTCCTTGATTGAGTCTGACTGTCCAGTTAATTATCTTGGAATTATATTGGAGTTAGTCCATATAGATTTCCGAATGAAATATTGGTGTGGTTGTTAGACCCCCACTATTTCAGAACTATTAAGAGCTTCATTATTTCTAACATAACAAAAAAGGCAGGGATTATGGCTTGTTTGATGACTTCACGACCTAATTTGTAACTCAAGCGTCTTCGAAAACAATTGCATCTCTACATTCAAAATATACCAACATATTGCAGTAGTGATAAGGGGCACAACCTTGAAGCACATAAGGTGCATTAATTTACATCTCCAACTGTAAAGTATGAAATATATGAATTTAGGACCATTGATATAAAAAAAGCATGAGAAGCTTCCTCCTTTAAGGTCCATAATTAATACTTCACCCCCTACTACTTGCTTCAACCATACCGGTTTGCTGCCGAAGGCATGTTGAATTCAGAGTTCTCAAAGTTATGCCGGCAAGTTTTCTTATTCTTCGAGCAAGCCATCATGGATATACTTAGGGTCATGATATTCATCTCAGCTATCACTGATAAAGAGGCATCCACAACCATCTCTATCACATGGTGGACACTCAACGAGCATGGCTATTTCAGACTCAGTTCTCAATTTGGAGGTATAATTCTTATGGGTCATAATTCTCAAAAGCACAAGGGATTTATATCAAGACATGAAAACATGGAGATATATCTTTATATATAATAATGGACTCCAAAGACGCCACATGGCGTCACTAAAATCATTCTATATTGTTGTAGAGACACCTCATCGGAACTTTCCATGTCATTATCCACATCATCCTAAGAGTTTAAACATACTTGAATACTTAAAGAGTCATGCCTGTTCAAGTTCATTTAGAAACCCCTTGATCTGAAATATGAAAAGGCACAAAATTTGGCAACATAGAAACCCTTTGGAATGATTCTACAAAAAAAATAAAATAAAAGGGAAACCCTTTAAAATGACCGGTAACCAAAGGACACATTAGAATGGCCATCACTCATTTAAAAATTAGTGTTCATGATCATCTCTTACAAAAGAGGAAAAATACAAAAATGTGAGAAATAAAGAGTTTTAAGTTAGGAGACCAAATGCGCATGAAACTTTTAAGTACTACTGATGTTAGATGCTAAACAAAACGTGAAGCGAAAAAACCCATTTCACTCTCGGAATTGCGTCGAATAATCCCTTCTCCATATTGTGGGCATAAGAATAAACATATCGAATAAATGGTTGCCTACGACCAACTTTTCTTTCTTCCTTCCTGAATCCTGAAGTCCTTACAGAAAATCTTTGAAAGTCGACATTTTAATGTTCTTATTAATTCTTTTTTCATTCTTTGGCACAGAGAAATTGATTTAGTAATGATGTCAATCACTATTCACTAACTCAAAGATGTACGGTAGATTGCAGTATTTGGGACGTTAAAGTCGGAGATGTTATTGACATTGATTATAAATGGCAGAATATGGGTCGGCTGTCGACAATGTTTGAATTTGGGGATTTTAACTACCATTACTGGCCTCTATATTCGGTTCATTTCATTTCGTTTCTTCAGTATCTCCTCCAATCAACATCTGGAATTATTCCGCACCTAAATGTCTCCTGTACGTATCACTTAAATGAGCATCAAGAATTCTTTAACATTACTGATAGTTAAAGCGATCCCAAGTCTCAAAATAGGAGATAGAATAGATAGACTTTTGAGTGATAGATAAGTTCAAGTCTCCACATACCTTTTGTTGATGAAGTTCTATAAGTTCCATTGAGTAGTTCTTCGTATTCATTTGATGAACGCCGTGGAGTCTAAAGCTCAACTACATTTACTGTCCTAATCCGAGACTTTAGCTATAAGTAGACTAGAAATCAATACTTATAGTTTTGGCAACTAAACTTGACAAACAAGCTTGAGATAGCAACGCTTGCGAGTTCGACCGAGCAATGCTCTAACAATCTCCCCCTTTGTCAATTTTACTGACAAAACTATCAATACATATGGAATACAAAATAAATAAACTTTGTAGCTTCTCTTCCAAATGCTTGATCTCCTTGGTTCTTCAACATTACTCGAAATCTTTATCACTTCCAAGTACTCCAATGATTCTAAATGTGTTCAACTCAGCATCATCGTTGTTGAAGATCCGTAGCTATAACAATGAGAAAACAATAGCTCTCAATCATTGTTATACGGTGTCATAGTATTATTACATAGCATCAAAGTTCAATTGTATCACAACTTTGACAACAATACTATGGTGATATGTATCACTCCCCCTTAGTCAATACTTCATCTCACATGAAAACCAATCCCCCTTACATAATGATCCGAAAACCATATGTATTTGTATTGTGAACTATACATTAATTCTCCCCCTTTTTTTCAATAAAATTGGCAAAGGTACAAAAATTAGTGGGATCCTAGTGAAATTTCCAAAGAGATACTTCATGACCAAAAGAAAAGCACATATCAACTTTTTTTAGATGCAATCAAATATCCGAAACTAAATGCATTCATCAAGGAGTTTATAAAGATACAAGATAACCCCTATAATATTCCACAGCCGCACTCCCCATAAAGATTTGGCAATTAAGCACAAGTTAAGTTAAGAACTCTTACCCATAAAATATCATTCCCGAAAGAACAACAAGAGCGACCTTACTTTTCACGAAAAGAGGGATTTCTTTTAACATTAAGAAATCTCATGAAACATGAATTTATTATCAAAAAATCTCAATTAAGTTAACCACAAGAGAACGAATGATTAAATTAATCGGAAATGCTCACAAAAGAAAACTTACGGAGCCGCACAGTATTTACATAAAGATATGGATCAGGGAAGATCAATACTGTGGAATAAACAAAGATTCATTCTATTTTTCTTCACTATTTGCACAATGACGTATAATAGACTTTAATCTTTGTAAACAAAAGTTCATCCTATCTTCCATAATTATTTGCATAATGACATAATAGGCTTTGAAAAAGCGGGGGGTCTAACAACCTCACCCAATATTTCGCTTAGCAATCTGTATGGACTAACTCCAATATACTTTTAAGAGAATCAACTAGACAGACAGACTCAATCTTAATAAAAAGCATATCAAAGAGTTATATCTCAATTTCTCGATTCAATCCTTACTCAAAAAAATAGAAATCTGCGAGCCTGATTGAATACAAGAGAAATAACTTGAACGGTAGCAAAGACCAATGTTCAAGGATCAATCAATTTCAATCAACAACCAAAGGTTGGATTTACCAATTGATCGATTCAACGCACAACCTGTGATATTTCAATTATATAACAAAATATTACGCGTAAAAGAAATAAAACTGACACCAGAAGTTTTGTTAACGAGCAAACCGCAAATGCAGAAAACCCCCAGGACCTAGTCCAGATTGAACACACACTGTATTAAGCCGCTACAGACACTAGCCTACTACCAACTAACTTCGGTCTGGACTATAGTTGAACCCCTATCAATCTCACACTGATCCAAGGTACAGTTGCGCTCCTTACGTCTCTGATCCCAGCAGGATATTACGTACTTGATTCCCTTAGCTGATCTCACCCATAACTAAGAGTTGCTACGACCCAAAGTCGAAGACTTTAATAAACAAATATGTCTCACACAGAAAAGTCTAAATGAATAGATAAATCTGTCTCCCACAGAAAACCTATGAGTTTTGTTCCGTCTTTTGATAAATGAAGGTGAATAAGAACCAATCGATAACCCAGACTTATATTCCCAAAGAACAACCAAGAATTAGTAATCACCTCACAATAACCTTAATGGACTAGCGAAACAAGATATTGTGGAATCACAAACGATGAGACGAAGGTGTTTGTGACTACTTTTCTATCTTGCCTATCCGAGAAATAAATCTCAAGCTAATCTTACGATTTCACTCAATCACGATAGAAACAGCAAGATCAGATCACGTAACTATAGAGAAAATAGATGGGTCTGGCTTCACAATCCCAATGAAGTCTTTAAGTCATTAACCTACAGGGTCTTGAGAAAAACCTAAGGTTAAAGGAGAATCGACTCTAGCATATACAACTAGTATCACACAAGAGGTGTGGGGATTAGGTTTCCCAATTGCTAGAGTTATCTTTTATATAGTCTTCAAATCAGGGTTTGCAATCTAAGTTACCTTGGTAACAAAGCATTCAATATTTACCATTAGAAGAAAACTTTATTAGATTCAAGCTAATATCTTTCAACCGTTAGATCGAACTTAGCTTGTTATACACAAATGAAAAGTGACTTCATTTAGGTTTGAGTAACCGTACCTAAACGTGTACACCTAGTTGGTTCAACAATAGTTAACTAATGGTTAGCCAGATGAGCACTTTCATATCAACCTTATTCATCTTCACCATAACTAGTTCAAATGACTCAAATGAACTAGTTAGAGAGTTGTTCAATTGCTTAGATCTTATAGAAGTATACACGACACAATCGAAGCAAAATCGGTTTTGATTCACTTGAACTGATTCATGAACATTATATCCACGGTTTGCAAAGATTGCATTCCTTAATATATAAATGTTTTAGTTCATGAACAAACCGATTTTAAAAAGGAAACCTACCTAAGTATGCAAACGGGTACGCGTACTTAAGTAACCGGATTGAGTTTGTTTTCACTTCCAAATTCTAGCAGAAATTCACGGACGTGAACTTTCCGCCAGTACGCGTACGGGTACACATACTGTCCCGGATTTCCAACAACCGCCAGTACTTGACGGGTATGCATACTTTGGGTTCCCGGTTTTGGACTTTTACACAAATGTGAAAACGCACTATGCTTATATCCAAAGATTGTTACATGTTCTAAACTCTCATTTCAATCATTGAAATATTCTTAGAGGATTTTAAATAGTTGTTATTCACAAACTATTTTTCATCAAAGCGAATTTCAAGATATTGAAATCACCAACATGACTTTCGTCACGAGTAAAGATGTACTTGGCCAAAGCGAAAGCTTACCAACACATATTTCGAGAAATAGATAAGCGAGATAAACTCGGCTCGAAATAGCAAATGTGTATAATCGAAGTTTATATAACAATACGACTTTTGTCTCATGATATGAGATAGAGTAGATAGACTTTTGAGTGATAGATAAGTTCAAGTCTCCATATACCTTTTTGTCGATGAAGTTCCACCAGTTCCTTGAGTAGATCTTCGTCTTTGCATGATGAACGTCGTGGAGTCTAGAGTTCAACTACATTTACTATCCTAGTCCGAGACTTTAGCTATAAGTAGACTAGAAATCAAGACTTATAGTTTTGGCAACTAAACTTGACAAACAAGCTTGAGATAACAATGCTTGCGAGTTCGACCGAGTAGTGCTCTAACAATCTCCCCCTTTGTCAATTTTACTGACAAAACTATCAATACATATGGAATACAAAATAAATAAACTTTGCAGCTTCTCATCCACATATTTGATCTCCTTGGTTCTTAAACATTACTCGAAATCTTCGTCACTCCCAAGTACTCCAATGATTCTAAATGTGTTCAACTCAGCATCATCGTTGTTGAAGATCCGTAGCTATAATAATGAGAAAACAATAGCTCTCAATCATTGTTATACGGTGTCATAGTATTATTACATAGCATCAAAGTTCAATTGTATCACAACTTTGACAACAATACTATGGTGATATGTATCACTCCCCCTTAGTCAATACTTCATCTCACATAAAAACCAATCCCCCTTACATAATGATCCGAAAACCATATGTATTTGTATTGTGAACTATACATTAATTCTCCCCCTTTTTGTCAATAAAATTGGCAAAGGTACAAAAATTAGTGGGATTCTAGTGAAATTTCCAAAGAGATACTTCATGACCAAAAGAAAAGCACATATCAACTTTTTTTAGATGCAATCAAATAGCCGAAACTAAATGCATTCATCAAGGAGTTTATAAAGATACAAGATAACCCCTATAATATTCCACAGCCGCACTCCCCACAAAGATTTGGCAATTACGCACAAGTTCAATTAAGAACTCTCACCCATAAAATATCATTCTCGAAAGAACAACAAGATCGACCTTACTTTCACAAGAAAAGAAGGATTTCTTTGGACATTAACAAATTACATAAGAATATGAATTTGTATCCAAAAATCTCAATCAAATTAACCACAAGAGAACCCATGATTAATTCAATCGGAAAACTCAACTAAATTAACCACAAGAGAACCCATGATTAATCTAATTGGAAATGCTCAACATAAGAGAACTTACGGAGACGCACAGTATTTACACAAAAATATGGATCAGGGAAGATCAATACTGCGGAATAAACAAAGATTCATTCTATTTCTCAATACTATTTGCACAATGACGTATAATAGCCATAATCTTTGCAAACAAAAGCTCATCCTATCTTCCATCAATATTTGCATAATGTCATAATAGGCTTAACTTTTGTTTGTCAAAAGTTCATTCAATCTTTTATCAATATTTGCATAATGACATATGAAAGACTTAACTTTTGACCACGTATGGGACAATCATAGTTCACGGACGCAAACACACATATCCCATAACAAGTTTGCAATATATGAAACCATAAAAATTAATACTGCAAAATCATCTTCCAAACAAACTTTAGAATTTAAATAAATAAATTTAAAAACATTGCAAGATGAAAACGTTGGACATAGTTATGTGTACTCACAATAATAGCTATTCCAAACCCTAGTTATCCTTCTTAAAACACAAGAATAAATTCCCATAAGAAGTTTCCTAGACAAAACAAGAAAACTCTGGAAGAATGTAATTCGAACAACATTAAACATGGTCAGCAACCAGAGATCGAACATGGACGAGTTCATCAGTTGATTTCTTCAGTTCGTTTTTCAAAATTTCAAGATTCTTTGTTGCAATTCCAAGTTGTTCACGTACAACCTCAAAATCTCGAAGAAGATTTCCTACCAGTTGTGATGACATCCGAACTGGTAGTTTGTTTTCATGATCAACATCATGATAGCAGGTTATTAAAACAGGGTTCTCGTGAAACTCGATATCCTTGCCCTTCTCAACTTCGTTTTCCTTGTTGCATCCACCCATTGTGCACACAGGAAAAAAATCAGGAGAACCTCCTTTTTTTTTTTTTTTTTTTTTTTTGACGTTACGGAACGTGTATGTATCAAAAAGAGCTTGATACATATATATATGTATATATATATATGAGTGTTTCAAGGAAAATCCTAGGGTTACTCGTATATGTTTCGTACGGGTCAGGTGTACGTGCACAACTGGTTACAAACTTGGTACAAGACCAAGAGAGTAATGGAGCCAAATTTAGAAGTATTCTT